>JAVJIF010012085.1:0-106925 GCA_038442645.1 Agave tequilana | reverse complement strand
ATTTCGGCCCAAAGGCCTACTTAATCCATCAAAGATTTCGGCCCACACGGCCTACTTATCATGGCACAACTCATCAAAACTTAACTATATACATAATGTCATAACTTGCATCCTCCATCACAAGCATATATCTTTTCATCACAACATTACCAAGGTTAACTTTTCCAACAATCATATTCTCACACATAGCCATCTTTCGAAGTCCAAAAACATAACATACCAAGGAATTCACAATCCAAACATTACATCACATGAAAGTTCCTAGTTTCAAATACCTTAAAGACAAATATACATCAATTACATCCCAACATGTTCCATAGAGACAAAAGACTTGGGTAAAGTCCATACATACACATTTAATATAACCAGGCTAAACAAAATGGTGCCACAACATGTCACATAATCCATAACTTAACTCTTGCAGTTAGAGTGGCCTCTTACCCTTATCCAAACCTGAAAAGATGGAAAGAAAATAAAATGAGCTCGACAGCTCAATGAGTAAACCATGCCGTAGGGTGTTGGTTATAATAATTTCATAAGATAAACAGTTTAGAAGAGGTAAATTACATGAGTCCCATAAAACAACAACTTATTCAAGCTACCTTACTTGTTCCAAGCTCCATACACATGTGGTCTACATGACTCCACTATCAAAAGTTGCATTTAACTATATCATGACACAAAGATATAATTGTATGAATATGTATGAAATTCTCGTGGATGAGTCCACTCACATCAACTCGGCTCGTTATACACATAAAGTGACATTTTAGTTTAACACAAGCATTATCAATCATGAATGCAACTTGACAGTTCACTTTTAGATATCATTCAATCTAAATGAAATTTCCCCGTCTTCCACCTCCTACCGGCTCCCGCACGGCCCCCTTCCTCCTTATATATAATTCATATAAAACATATATGTATCCCCGTCTTCCCCCTCCTACCGGCTCCCGCACGGCCCCTTCCTCCTTATATATATATAATATTCATAAGTATATGTCAAATCCCCGTCTTCCCCCTTCCTACCGGCTCCCGCACGGCCCCTTCCTCCGTTAATACAAATGCATCATGCAAGGTTTAAGTTATCATATTCATAATAAACAATGTAGAACTATTTACACGTCATGCCCGAAATAATGTGCAACAATAAAGAAACATGCACTTGGGTTTCTCAAAATCATGGGCAACGCCATAGTGCGCGCCACTTCCAACCCCGCATGAACCTATGCATCATCCACATGTACTCACTAGTACACAACATAATGTTATGACATAAGGAGGGATTATTCCCATGTACTTTTGTGAATATAAAGTAAACTTCAAGTCAATTAATCGGCATCTATGGGGTGATTTTATATGAATCGTATGCTTCGCATATGCATCACATTGTTTCTATTTTATAAAGAGCTAAGTTTATACCATATCTATATCAAATCGACTATCATGATATTGATCAAGAAAATAGCAAAATAACTTGATAAATTGGCTCAATAGGCATACATAATATACTAGAACATGAGTTCTACACACGCATATCATATCGATGTAATGTAGAGACATAACAAGCATATATACCCTTTCTCATTTCATTAACCTAAAGTTAATCACCAAACAGCGAATTAAGATGCTAAACCCTCTCATTTAAGCGTGATATTTAAGCTAGAGCATGTACATTACCCATGCATCTCATCACAACCTAACATAGACACACCACAACTAAGTGATACTCATAAATTTCATTTAGTTGAGGACAACCACGTAAAACAGCAATATAACAAAATTAGCACACTTATGGGTCACCCATACAAAAGAAAAATTCTGATTTCCAAATCTTGATAGAAAATATATCCCTAAGAGTTAGATTTACTCACAATGGTTTATAACTCTGAAACAGAGAATTAGATTTCAGGAAAACTCTGTTTGGCAGTGCAAGATTTCTCCCCCAGCAACCAGGAATCTCCCCACAAAGATCCGGACTTCCCCTCCCTGATTTGCCGCGGATTCCTCCTCTTTGCCGCGGTTCTGCGGCAAAGTAGCAGCAGCTCGCGTGCTGCTGCGCTCTGCTGCTACGCGCGCGTGTTTCTCCCCCCTTCTCGTGAAATCTTGATTCAGAGCTGAGAGAGGCTAGGATTTAGGGTTAGAGAGGGTATCTTAGTTTCTTTCCTTCAAATACTAGAGAGGAGATGAAATGGAGGATTTAGGGTTTCAAGTTCTTCACAAATGAGAGGGAAAATTGCAGAATTTGGGAGAGGAAGAGGAAGAGGCAAGCTTGTAGTCAACCCTTGGGATTGCAAGTAATTAGGTGGGGGTTCTCTCATGTTGCCACTTGGCCAAGACCCCCTCTTAAGATGCCACATGGAAACCCCAATCTCAAAGAGATCTTAGCCCTTTAATCTTCCCCCTACATGCATACCTACCACTAAAAAAGATATTAGGGTAAGCTTAGTTGATTAAGGGGATGTGAAGGATTAGTTTGAAATTATCTTTTACCATTACTTAAGTCATAATTTGCCCAAAAATACATGCACATAAGCCTTCATGCCATACATTTTAGTCACCACAATCAAATAGTTAATAAAATTTTAGAAAGGGGAGTGGGTCAACTAATTAAGCTCAAGTTGTTGATATTGAAATATGGGAGGGTGACTACTTCTAGATAATGCCTTAAACAAAAATTCTTATAATTAAGATGAGAGAAATTAGATAAATAAAATTTTTGGTTGTTATTTTCTCCCCTCCTAAAAGAGAGCTTCGTCCCCGAAGCCTGACGTACCTTGGAAAAGTTGTGGGTAGTTCTGCATCATCTCTTCCTCTGATTCCCAGGTAGCTTCTTCAATCTCTTTACTTCTCCATAAAACCTTCACTAAAGGGATTGCTTTGTTTCGCAGTTGCTTCTCTTTTCTATCTAGGATTTGCACCGGCTCCACAGTATATGACAAGTCTTCTTGGAGCTGCAGTGGTGAGTATTTAAGAACATGGCTCGGATCTGGCACATACTTCCTCAATTGGGACACATGAAATACGTCATGTATTTTCTCAATCTCTGGTGGTAAGCTAACTGATACGCCAGAGGTCCAATTCTTTCCAGTATTTCAAAGGGTCCAATATACCGGGGGTCTAACTTATTCCGTTTGCCACCCCGTACCATTCTTTTATTGGTGATACCTTCAAGAAAACTTTGTCGCCTTCTGCAAACTCCAAAGGTCTTCTTCGCGCCGATCCGCATATGTCTCTCTGTCTACTCTGGGCCGCTTTCATTCTTTTTCTTATCATCCGGATCTTCTCTGTTGTATCTACCACTATATCGGCTCCGAATAATGTTCGGTCTCCAATTTCTTCCCAACAAATCGGAGATCTACACTTTCTGCCGTACAAGGCTTCGGGCGGCATTCCAATAGTAGATTGATAACTATTGTTATATGCAAACTCCACGAATGATAGGTATCTCTCCCAATTTCCCCCGAAATCCACACGCATGCTCTCAGCATATCTTCCAATATTTGTATAGTTCTTTCTGATTGTCCGTCGGTTTGCGGATGAGCAGCTGTACTTGGGTGTAGCTTGGTGCCCAGAGCTTGGGATAGACTGATCCATAGCCTTGACTGAAACCGAGGGTCACGATCTGACACAATCGTCTCAGGAACTCCATGAATCCTGATTATCTCTCGGAGGTAGATCTGGGCTAATCTATCCATCGAATAGTTTATTCGGATGGGTAGGAAATGAGCGGACTTTGTAAGTCGATCGACTATCACCCAGATGGCATCATATCCTTGAGGGGATCTAGGGAGTCCTGTCACAAAATCCATAGTAATGTTGCTCCACTTCCATTCAGGGATTTGTAAGGGCATGAGGAGTCCCGGAGGCTTCTTGTGTTCAGCCTTAACTTGTTGGCATATCAAACATCTCTGCACAAAATTTTTTGTCCTTCTTCATTCCTTCCCACCAAAAGTTTGCCTGCAAATCCTGATACATCTTGGTTGTTCCAGGATGTGCGGTGTAAGGGGTGCAATGGGCTTCAGTTAAAATTTGCTCCTTGAGCTTAAATCTAGAGGTACAACTATTCGGTTTCCCTTCCTTAGCAACTCCTTGGAAATGGTAAATTCTTGGGTTTCACCTCTTTGCACTTTCTCAAAAATTTTTAGCCATCTGGTCATCTTTCCTTTGAGCTTCCTTGATTTCTTCATAGAGATCGAAACCAATACTAATTTGATTTATCTGGTTCACTCCATCCCGGGACCCTCTTATGTGAATTTCAAGTTGCATTCTTTCCATCTCCCTTAACAACTCCGATTGCTGTGTCAACAATACTGCTAAGGATCCTCCAGACTTCCGGCTCAACGCGTCAGCCACCACATTGGCCTTCCCAGGGTGATAATGAATGTCCAAATCATAATCCTTCATCAACTCCAACCATCTTCTTTGGCGCATATTCAATTCCTTTTGGGTGAAAATATATTTCAGACTTTTATGATCTGTATATATATCACATGATACTCCATAAAGGTAGTGCCGCCAAATCTTTAAGGCAAAATGACTGCAGCTAACTCAAGGTCATGGGTTGGGTAATTTTTCTCATGGTTCCTTAGTTGTCTGAAAGCATATGCAATTACTCTCTCATGCTGCATCAATACACACCCAGGCCTGACTTTGACGCATCACTGAAAACAACATAACCTTCGTTTCCAATGGGCATGGCTAAGATTGGAGCCGATGTTAGCTTATCCTTTAGTTCTTGAAAGCTTTTCTCCTGATCATCTCCCCAATGGAATTTGAGGCCTTTCTTGGTTAACTGGGATAAGGGTGCAGCTATCTTGGAAAATCCTTCTACAAATCTCCGGTAATACCCAGCCAATCCTAGGAAGCTTCGCACCTCTGTGACATTGGTAGGTCGAGGCCACCCCTTTATCGCCTCGATCTTTGCAGGGTCCACTGATATTCCTTCCTCATTTATGATGTGACCCAAGAACCCAACTTCATTTAGCCAGAACTCACACTTCTTAAGCTTTGCATAAAGTTGCTTCTCTCTCAATAATTGTAACACTATCCTCAAGTGTCTTTCATGATCCTCTTTGCTTTTTGAATAGATTAGTATGTCATCAATGAACACCACTACGAACTGATCTAGGTATGGCTGGAAAATTCTATTCATCAAATCCATAAATGCTGCTGGAGCATTGGTCAAGCCAAATGGCATTACTAAAAACTCATAATGGCCATATCTGGTCCGAAAGGCAGTCTTAGAAACATCTTCTGGTTTGATCTTTAATTGATGGTATCCTGATCTTAGATCTATCTTAGAAAATATGCTGGCACCCTGAAGTTGATTAAAGAGATCATCAATCCTTGGCAGTGGATATCGATTCTTGATAGTGACCTTGTTCAGCTCTCGATAATCTATACACAGCCTCATGCTCCCATCCTTCTTCTTAACAAATAACACCGGAGCACCCCAAGGTGATACACTTGGCCGAATAAACCCGAGGCTTAGCAACTCTTGCAACTGGTCCTTCAATTCATTCATTTCTGCGGGTGCCATTCTATAAGGTGCCCTGGATATGGGACTTGTCCCAGGTAGAAGATTAATGGAAAATTCTACTTCTCTATCTGGGGGTAAGCCGGGTAGATCCTCCGGAAAACATCAGGATAGTCTCTTGCAACCTCTATGTTTTCAATCTTAATCTTCATGTCTTCTTCACCAATAAGGGTTGCCAAAATCCTTGACACCCTTGCCTCAATAATTTAGTGGCCTTTAAGGCAGAAATGACTGGAGTGCAAATTTTATTCTTCATCCCTTCATAAACTCTTTCGGGAGTTCCCTCTAACTTAAAAATTATTTTCTTCTGGTAACAGTCTACATGAACCCGATATGTTGACAACCAATCCATTCCTAGGATGATGTCAAATTCCATTTCTCCTAGTTTAATCAGGTCTGCCTGTGTCTTCATCTCACCTATGATGATTTTATACCCCTTATAATACTCGCTAGTGGTCACTTTGGCGCCTACAGGGGTTGACACCACTAGTTGATAGTTCAAAGGTTCGGATTCCTTGTTAATAATTGCAGCAAAAGATGAAGAAATATAAGAGTGGGTAGCACCGGGATCAAACAATACTCGAGCAATATTATCGGATACACAGACGGTACCTTCCACACGGCATTGGATGCTCGAGCCTCCTGCTGAGTGATTGCATTCATCCTTCCTTGAACTCTGGGTTGTTGTACTGATGCTTGTGTCATGGCCGAGCGAGTTCTGTTGAAAGGTTGCCGATAGGCGGTAGCTGGTCCTCCCGTTGTAGGGGCAATGCCATGGTTGGTCTTCCCGTTCCTCTGCTAGCTCCTGGGTATCCATGCAAGTTTGGGCAGTCCCTCCTCATGTGCCCCATTCTGCCGCAGACAAAGCATTGCTTACCAGCGGCGCAACTGCCAGTGTGACTTCGGTTGCACCTTGGACACCACTGGTTTCCTGTAAAGTTGGAGCGTTGGGAGGACACTGGTGATGCCGAATGGGGTAATCCCCTATTCTTGGGCCATGTGTTCATCTTGTTTCCCTGGGCTGGCATGAAGGATCCAGTACCTCTGTCGGGCCTCATGGACTGAGTCCCAAAGCTCGGGGCATTATTATACCGGGGGCGCTTCATATAGGGCAGTTCCCTGGTCCTCATCTCCTGGCTCTGTATGTCCCTTTCAATTTCCATTGCTTTATCCACAGCTTGACTGTAAACTTGTAGTTGGAAAGGGATCAGCTTACTCCTGATTTCTGGCTTCAAGCCCCTAACGAATCTTTTCGTCCTATCTTCCTCATCGGACACCAATTTCTCAGCATACCTGGACAGTTGAGTGAATTTAGCTTCATATTGACTCACTGTCCATTGCTCCTGTTTTAGATCTTGGAATTCCATTGCAAGTCGGTCCTTCACTACTCCAGGGATGTACTTTTCATTGAACTTTTTAATTAAGAAGTTCCAAGAGATCTCCCTTCCCAGGGTCCTAGCTCCTCCTTTTACCATCTCCCACCAGCGTTCAGCCTCTCCTTGGAACATGAAAGAGGCGAAAGATACCCGCTGGTTTCAGTACATTCCATTACATCCAGTATCTTTTCAATTTGACGGAGCCATTTTTCAGCTTGAATAGGGTCAACTCCTCCTCTGAAAGCTGGTGGGTTTAGCTTTTGAAATTGTTCAAGAGCTCTACGGGGGTTGTTTACACTTGCTAGCTGCAACAGCCAATCTGGGATTCTGTCTGGCATTCCCCGATTAGCATTAGATTGCCCACTCAGAAATTCTTGACTTGCCGGGGGATGGACGCTCCCAATTGCGCTGTGCAATGGGACGTTGCCCTCCGAGTTGGCATCGGATGGAGGAAAATTTAAATCCATCTAATACCTAGAAGAATAGTTGAACTTAATCAATGGTAACTCAATGATAACAAGTAGAATGGTTCACAAACAAAACACTGATTTCATTTATGCATAAATGTTTTCATGGTGACGTATACATTAGCATGACTGCATTCATTCAAAACATACCAATGCAGACATAAAGGGACACATGTTCATATATAGCTATTGACAACCACTTTCTTTACAAAAAAAAAATATCACTTATGTGAATCAACATTCCTTTTCTTCAAAAACAAAAACAGCAAAAACAAAAAAATGCCACCCATCTAAACTCCTATCAAGGGGTAATGTTAGAACCCGAGGAGCTTTCCTCCCGGTCGTCCCTACAGGTTCTTCTTCTGGGTCTTCTTCTTCTGGATCCTCTTCTTCTGGTTCTTCTTCTTCAGGGTCCTCTTCTACTTCCTCCAGTACAGCATCAAAATCACATCCCCAATTTTCATTATCATCGTACAGGTCCATATCTTCTACCCAACTGGAATCCCACCAAATACCCCCAACGAAAATCCTTCCGTCAGGGTTCATCTCATCATTAGGTAGGACTCCCAGGTCCTCAGCTGCTGGTGCGTTCCTTATGGCACTTTCTGCCTCACTAATGTCATCTTTCTCATTTAGCCCCAAGCGAATCCCTGCATCTGAACTGTCTGGGGGACCTTTCAGGATGACATCTGGATCGGTCTCATCAGATTCAAATTCCCAGTCCATCTGGTCCGCAATCCAACTTAAACTTTCCGACTCCGGACCGTCAGATGATGATCCAGTCATCTCAGAATCTCCCATCTGTAGAAGTAAGACATTTATATTAGACGATGTATCTTCCAATTCTCCCCAAAGTAATGATTTGCATGAATATATAACAAGACATGATAGAAAATCACCACTCATTTAACCATGCCGATCTTTCATAAATTTTTCCCTATGCACATCTGTCCTTCCAATAGGTTTAACCCTGACTAATGTGATATTTTGATTGCTCTCCCTTTCCGGTGTCCCATATACTGGAATTTCTTACAGAAGGGCCCGCACCCCTTGCAAGATCCATTTGAATTAAGGTATGCAGGTACCCACATTCAAATGTAGAGAACAATTAAATATCCCACATTTCAGGGTCAAATACCCTAAGACTCTACTACATCCTAATACCCCATCTCTAACTTACCCTAGAACACATAAATTTTCACATGATCTCATAATCAGTCCTACATACTACACACCTATCTAGGCTAACCTTGCCTAAACCATTCTCTGATACCAACTGTAACGGTCCCGGCTCTAATAAACAAGATTAGGCCTAAAACACAAATTATCTCCATTTCTCTTATAAAAATTTTGGCAGCATCATCCTTAATATTTCATTTATTCCACTTACAATAACCCACAATTTCGGCCCAAAGGCCTACTTAATCCCATCAAAGATTTCGGCTCACACGGCCTACTTATCATGGCACAACTCATCAAAACTTAACTATATACATAATGTCATAACTTGCATCCTCCATCACAAGCATATATCTTTTCATCACAACATCACCAAGGTTAACTTTTCCAACAATCATATTCCCACACATAGCCATCTTTCGAAGTCCAAAAACATAACATAACCAAGGAATTCACAATCCAAAACATTACATCACATGAAAGTTCCTAGTTTCAAATACCTTAAAGACAAATATACATCAATTACATCCCAACATGTTCCATAGAGACAAAAGACTTGGGTAAAGTCCATACATACACATTTAATATAACCAGGCTAAACAAAATGGTGCCACAACATGTCACATAATCCATAACTTAACTCTTGCAGTTAGAGTGGCCTCTTACCCTTATCCAAACCTGAAAAGATGGAAAGAAATAAAATGAGCTTGACAGCTCAATGAGTAAACCATGCCGTAGGGTGTTGGTATAATAATTTCATAAGATAAACAGTTTAGAAGAGGTAAATTACAATGAGTCCCATAAACAACAACTTATTCAAGCTACCTTACTTGTTCCAAGCTCCATACACATGTGGTCTATATGACTCCACTATCAAAAGTTGCATTTAACTATATCATGACACAAAAGATATAATTGTATGAATATGTATGAAATTCTCGTGGATGAGTCCACTCACATCAACTCGGCTCGTTATACACATAAAGTGACATTTTAGTTTAACACAAGCATTATCAATCATGAATGCAACTTGACAGTTCACTTTTAGATATCATTCAATCTAAATGAAATTTTCCCGTCTTCCACCTCCTACCGGCTCCCGCACGGCCCCTTCCTCCTTATATATAATTCATATAAAACATATATGTATCCCGTCTTCCCCCCTCCTACCGGCTCCCGCACGGCCCATCCTCCTTATATATATATATTCATAAGTATATGTCAAATCCCCGTCTTCCCCTTCCTACCTACCGGCTCCCGCACGGCCCCTTCCTCCGTTAATACAATGCATCATGCAAGGTTTAAGTTATCATATTCATAAAAACAATGTAGAACTATTTACACGTCATGTCCGAAAATAATGTGCAACAATAAAGAAACATGCACTTGGGTTTCTCAAAATCATGGCAACGCCATAGTGCGCCACTTCCAACCCCGCATGAACCTATGCATCATCCACATGTACTCACTAGTACACAACATAATGTTATGACATAAGGAGGGATTATTCCCCATGTACTTTTGTGAACATAAAGTAAACTTCAAGTCAATTAATCGCATCTATGGGGTGATTTTAATATGAATCGTATGCTTCGCATATGCATCACATTGTTTCTATTTTATAAAGAGCTAAGTTTATACCATATCTATATCAAATCGACTATCATGATATTGATCAAGAAAGATAGCAAAATAACTTGATAAATTGGCTCAATAGGCATACATAATATACTAGAACATGAGTTCTACACACGCATATCATATCGATGTAATGTAGAGACATAACAAGCATATAATACCCTTTCTCATTTCAATTAACCTAAAGTTAATTACCAAACAGCGAATTAAGATGCTAAACCCTCTCATTTAAGCGTGATATTTAAGCTAGAGCATGTACATTACCCATGCATCTCATCACACCTAACATAGACACACCACAACTAAGTGATACTCATAAATTTCATTTAGTTGAGGACAACCACAAGTAAAACAGCAATATAACAAAATTAGCACACTTATGGGTCACCCATACAAAAGAAAAATTCTGATTTCCAAATCTTGATAGAAAAATATATCCCTAAGAGTTAGATTTACTCACAATGGTTTATAACTCTGAAACAGAGAATTAGATTTCAGGAAAACTCTGTTTGGCAGGTAAGATTTCTCCCCCAGCTAACCAGGAATCTCCCTCACAAAGATCCGGACTTCCCTCTCCCTGATTTGCTGCGGATTCCTCCTCTTTGCCGCGGTTCTGCGGCAAAGTAGCAGCAGCTCGCGTGCTGCTGCGGCTCTACTGCTACGCGCGCGTGTTTCTCCCCCCTTCTCGTGAAATCTTGATTCAGAGCTGAGAGAGGCTAGGATTTAGGGTTAGAGAGGGTATCCTAGTTTCTTTCCTTCAAATACTAGAGAGGAGATGAAATGGAGGATTTAGGGTTTCAAGTTCTTCACAAATGAGAGGGAAAATTGCAGAATTTGGGAGAGGAAGAGGAAGAGGCAAGCTTGGTAGTCAACCCTTGGGATTGCAAGTAATTAGGTGGGGGTTCTCTCATGTTGCCACTTGGCCAAGACCCCCTCTCAAGATACCACATGGAAACCCCAATCTCAAAGAGATCTTAGCCCTTTAATCTTCCCCCTACATGCATACCTACCACTAAAAGATATTAGGGTAAGCTTAGTTTATTAAGGGGATGTGAAGGATTAGTTTGAAATTATCTTTTACCATTGCTTAAGTCATAAATTTGCCCAAAATACATGCACATAAGCCTTCATGCCATACATTTTTAGTCACCACAATCAAATAGTTAATAAAAACTTTTAGAAAGGGGAGTGGGTCAACTAATTAAGCTCAAGTTGTTGATATTGAAATATGGGAGGGTGACTACTTCTAGATAATGCCTTAAACAAAATTTTTAATAATTAAGATGAGGAGAAATTAGATAAAATAAAATTTTGGTTGTTACACTATTAGTCGACTAATACCATGACCTAGTCGACTAATGGCGGGTCTGACAGTTTTCTTTTATAGATCTGTTACAGTTTGAGTTGGATTCGGGTTTCTTTTTCTTCTGAGCGTGATTATTCGTATTGATGGAGTTTGTTTAGGGCTAGGAGGGTCCTATGGTTTATAATAACCCCTTGGGGTGACCTTCAATATAATCCAATGAATTTATAATTCTTAAGAGTGCAATTCATCTAGGTAAGATTCGTGAGAGAAGCTTAGCCACAAGGGTTGATGTTCTTAGCGGCCGTCAAAGGCTTATAATCTTCTTAGCGAGAGGTGTAAGTAATTTTTATTATACTCCCCAAAGTTTAATAAAGTTTCTCCCCTTCTCTCGTAGACGTACACACGATTTGTTTGATCGGTGGAACCATTATATTGTATGTTGGTTTCTATACTTCAGGAATATCTTCTTCTCTTCTTCTCGTTGCCCTTATAAATCCTCGTTTGTTTTCACTGCGACGCCCCAGTCGATCTGATCGTGGGGGCGTCTTGAATTCATAACAATTGATATCAAAATATACAGATTTTACAATAATTGCTATCAGAGAAAGGTTAACGTGAAGATGTCTGCGATCAAGTTTGATATTCAGAAGTTCGATAGTGTCATCAATTTCAGCAGATGGCAATTAGGATGAATGTCATCCTAACCCAGAGCGGGTTGAAGAAAACACTACTCGGAAGGGAGAAAAAACCTCAAGACATGAAGGAAGAAACTTGACAGGAGTTAGATGAGATAGCCTTGACAGCTATTCAGTTTTGCTTAGCAGACAAAGTGTGATGAGTTTTGTTCTAAGAAAACAGCATCCTCGTTGTGGGAGCGACTTCAGGACCACTATCTGAAGAAGTCGTTGGCGAATTGGTTGATTCTGAAAAATCATCTCTTTCTTCTCCGCATGCATGAAAGTACACCTATCAAGTCTCACATTGCAGAATTTTTCTTTATTATCAATAATCTAGATAAGATAGAGGTTAAAATAGAAGATGAGGATCATGCACTTTTATTACTGTGTTCTTTACCTTCTTTATATAAGAGCTTTGGGGAAGTTATCATTTATGGAGGCAAGTCAACATCAAGGTCAATGAGGTCAAGGAGCATCTGCTCAATAAAGACAAAATTGACACCCAGTTGACAGGTGAGTTTCACCATGATGATTTCGGGCAAGTTCATTATTCAAGAAAGAAGAGTAATAATGAAAGTTTCACGGGTAACTCAAGATATAGAAATTTGACATGCAACTATTGTCACAAGAAGGGCACAATAGAGTTGATTATTGCTTCAAAAGAAGAAACAATCAAATGCTAATGTCACTGAACTGATTGGAGAAGATGAAGATAAGTGCAACATTCTATGCATTACAAACAGATTAGTTGGAGATAAAGATAGATGAATTATAGACTCTGAATGCTCACATCACATCAGTTCCAATAGGAAGATGCTTTTCGCATACACTTTAGTTCAAAAGAGAAGTCTTCATGAGGAATTCTGCTACAAGCAAGGTGATTGGGGAAAGAACATTTCAGTTTCATTGACATGATGGATGCATCACTACTCTTCAAGGCGTTCGTCATGTTCCCGATTCAAGGTAAAATCTCATCTCTTGGAGCTCTTCAAGGGGAAAGGTTTAGTTTCAGTTCTGAAGATCTTTTGAAAAGTCTCCAAAGAGGCCCATGTGAAGTTTCAAGTTGAACGTGTTAGCAATATGTATATGTTGCGAAATTCAGAAGTTACTGTTGGTAGATTGCAATTATCTTTGGCTTCAAAAGCGGCGGTTGTGAAACAATCAGAGACTACGATGGTTTCGAGTTAGGATGTTCAGTTGTACCAAAGATAGATTGGAACTAGGCGCGCAACAAGAAAGTCTAGATCGTTACTCCTATAGTAGAGTAAATTCTCATAAATCATGTGTGGATCAAGGAGATTTTTTGGTGATAAAGTTCAGGTTGGGTCTAACTTATTCAACCTAATCAAGTTGTGAACCTCATAAGGGGGTTATGGAGAAGAGGAAGTGAGATGAAATTGAAGTCAAGATTTGTTCAATTGTGCATGAGTGCAAGCACATGAAGCATGGTTACTATTCTCGGACTTGGACGTATTCAAATCAAGGGGGAGATTGTTAGAAATTGTGACTGAAATACGTCATGAAGGTAGACGAAACTTCAGAGATCAAAGAACGGACATGCACAAGGAGCTGTGCACATTATGAGTCAGCTAATACTGGTATAATCGACTAATCTCATGGATTAGTCGACTTATAATTGTATAGTCGATTAGGTTGGCCAATAGAGAGTTGGGGTTCTCGAATTTTGTCAGAGTAGTCACTAGTATTTGGGCCTAATCGACTAATACCCTGGCCTAGTCGACTAATGGTGGGTCTGGCAGTTTCTTTTTCTGAATATTTTCCAGTTCGAGTTGGATTCAGATTTTTTCATTCTGAGCGGTGATTGTTCGTATTGATGAAGTTCATTTAGGACTAGGAGGGTCTTATGATCTATAAATAATCCCTTGGGTGACCTTCAATGTAATCCAATGAGTTTGTAATTTCTAAGGGTGCTATTCATTTAGGTGAGAGATTCGTGAGAGAAGCTTAACCATAAGAGTTTGTGTTCTTGAAGGTCATCAAGAGCTTGTAATCTTCTCAGCGAGAGGTGTAAGTAATTCTTATTGCATTCCCTCAAAGTTTAATAAAGTTTCTTCTCATTCTCCCGTGATCGTACACATGATTTGTTTGATCGGTGAAACCACGTTATATTATGTGTTGGCTTTCTATACTTCAGGAATATCTTCTTCTCGTTGCTCTCCTAGATCATGTGGTTTGTTTTCGCTGCGCTGCTCCAATCGATACGGTCGTGGGACGTCCCGAATTTACAACAATTGGTATCAGAGCATACAGATTTTACAACAGGATGATAACTAGTAAATATACCCAGTAGAAAAGCTTTTGCTAAAACTCTGGTGGTCTCTTGAAAACTTGCTTCAAATATTAAACTTTTTGAGTATTACACTTTTTAGTATTCAGAGTTACGTCATTATTATTCCCAATAAAGTTGCCTGATAACAGATTGCTTCATCTAAAGCATGCCCAGCTCGTTCCACTGTCCACAATTCGATTAAATCCCGGCAAAAAAGAACATCAGGGATTCTCTTCTGATAACCACAGGCTAATAAGCTTTAAGAGAGTATTCTATAAGGTAAAGTTTGGCTTCCAATCATGGAATCAACAGCATTGGGAATTTTGACCCAGAAGTGAGGTAAGTATGAAACAGATAGAGCTTAAAAAGTGGATAATTCGGTATTATTCGACAGAAAGAAAAGGAGGGTTGGAGTGGGGCTGGCAGAAAAAGAAAAGGAGAGAGCATGGGCATCGAAATCTGAAGTAGGGGAACCTCTAGTAAATAGAAGCCCGTGAACACAAGTGAGAGGATGGCAGTTAAAACTGGACCAAATTACATAATTAACGCGCGCGCACTCACAGAGAGAGAGAGAGAGAGAGAGAGAGAGAGAGAGAGAGAGAGAGAGAAGAGAGAGAGAGAGAGAGCTCTTTAAGAATATGGCAGCAAACAAAATATTGGCCATATCTCAAGCAATGGAGATAACAGCAAATTCAATTTGAGAGCAGTACCGTATGCAGATTAAATGAGAACATTAAATGGATGCTTATTTTCTTCTAGATCAAGTCTAAAAGTAAGTAAAGGAATGGCGGGGAAATATAATGGAAAATATAGGCCCCAAAAAGTATTAAATGACAGGAAGGGAGAAACTTTAAAAAAGTGATGTGAAGTCCACACTTGTGTGAACTCGATAACAGCAAAAGCACTCAGTTACTGCATTTTTCTATCACTAGAAAAGCTTCACAAATTTAAGTCACTTGTAAGAAACCAGGTGAAAAGTGGAAGGAAGAGTGCTCACCTCATTACTTTCCCGCATTAGAGAACGAACCAATGTTGGAGCAGTGTAAAATATTGTAACTTTATACTTATCAACAATGTCCCAGATTCGTCCGGCATCTGGATACGTGGGAGCCTAGAGATTTTTTTAAAATATAATTCAGAAGTTATGAAGGAGTAGAATAAATTTGCATGCAAAGTGGTATAGAGTAGTGTCAAGCTGTAAAGTCAACAATCAAAACCAACAACCAAAACATATCACCTACTCTACTAGACAGTATATACTATGATGCGCAAGTTTCCATAAACGTCTTATATGTATAAATCTACCATCTAAAAAACTAATCCCCTGGCAACTTACCCTTCAAAAACTACAACAGTAGCTGCATTCAGAAGAGGGCCATAAGTCACATAGCTGTGTCCAGTAATCCAACCACAGTCTGCAGTACACCTGAGGCCAGAAGAACGAGAGAGATGATACATTCTCAACCAAAAAGACATTTTTTCATATTCAAATGTCACTACAACAGAAGCATAAAAGAATCACCCATCGTACCAGTATATATCAGATGGCTTATAGTCAAATGCATATTTAAACGTTGTCGCAGTGTATACCATATATCCCCCCGTTGTGTGCAACACACCCTTCGAGTATAAGCAAAAATAAGTAACTCCACCATCAAAAGAATAACGCTACCATTTTTCAGAACTTAATAAGAAATCACCTTAGGCTTTCCAGTACTGCCACTAGTGTACAAAAGAAATAGCGGATCCTCAGAATCAACCCATTCAACTGCACACTTGGTAGGGAATTCTGGGACAACATCCTGAAAGGCAGACCTTTAGAATGGAAAGAGTGGCAAAGGAAATAGTTCTAAGTAAGAACTAGAGTAGAAAGAAGCATTTTGATCATAGGTAAAGACCAGTTCACTTATAGCAATTTAAATAAAACAAGAAACAATAGGAAGTCTCGGAAAAGAGAATAATACACTGTAGTGGTCGATTTTCGACCTCCTTAAGATCTTGCCACGTGTCCATCTAACCCCATGTTAATCACACGACACGTGGCCTTATCTAGAATCTCCAGAAAAGTCCCCATCTCATCTAACTCTAAGCAGTTCCAACAGCCAAGAAAAGAGATAGAGTCGGTTACGAGTACCCTTATCTCCAAACCAAATCCACGTTTGAATCTGGCGGTTACAACTCGGGAACAGATCAGTCACATTGACAATTAGGTGAAGGCTACTGAATAAAGAGGAAAACATCTCTTTCAATTCAAATGAGACGTTCGGCTCCAACCGCCTCCATGATAAGCAGTTACGATAGGATAGATTATTAGTTAGATGAGAATCTTGTAATCTGATCCAAAGACAACTACCTGTATAAATAGAAAACCCCTTCAACGAGAGGGTGGACGATAAATTAAGCCCAGAAACCCTAGCGCACGAGATCAGGTGACCACCATTGTAATTTTCTCTGAATTTATAATAGAAATTTCTCTCTCCCCCTCCCCCTCCGTGGTTTTTTCCTTTCAGGTTTCCGCGTAAATCTGTGTTTTCTCCGGTTTGATCTTCGCTATTTACTCTTTAAATCCTTGCAAATGGTGCGTGGATAACTCCTCAGGGAATTACCCACCACATACACAAAGATTCCTAGAACAGTATATCCACTTTAAGAAAAGTATAGACTTATTTAGGTTTGCCAATATAGGAGGAGTACTGCACAAACCTGCCACCATATATCTCTTCCATCCTGCCATTTTGTTGCCTCTCTCCTCATGGCTGACTGATTTTCATAAGTCAAACACAAACCTGCATAGGGAAAAAGGAAGATACCACAAGAACATCAATTAAAGCAAATAGCTGCTGGTGCAGATAAAAGAAGAATAATGAGGACAAACAATAAATATATATTGATCATTCTATTGGTCACTCCTGTCATATTTGGATCATAAAGACCAGTCAACCATATTACTCGGCATCAAATAGTTAAACTAAACTAAATAAGCAGATTACAAATACAGAAACCCAAATATTACATAGCCACACAGATAAGAGGAAATAACAGACATTTTTCTGCATTCATATGCTGGTGTCATGTTAGGCCAACTAGTATTTATTCTAAACTGGACGGGTATATTTATCTCTGGTCATCATAGAACAGGAAATAACTTAGAAGTCTATAGTTGAATAGCAACATAGACGTTGCCAATAGGACTGAAATATGCATTCACAAAAATCACGGAAGAAAGTTGTAGTGAAAGGCTCATAGTGTTCCAAGGCAGAGGGTGGATGTACAGAGGATAATGCTGTACTGGTGAGATGGATTGTAAAAGGTTCTGACATCCCCTGTAACCAGCATAAACGTGATCTTGAGTGCCAACACAAATCATTTTAACACAATTAAGCAAATAACACATCACATGGCCTGGAGAAAAACAGAATACAGTTGCATCAGGAATCTGGCTGGCAAAAAAATTTGACCAACCTCTGTGAAATGAATCCCTGCTTATATCCTAAAGTAGCAATGCATCATAATGGCTGCTAATTAACTTTTTGAGGGTATGGCCATTGAAATGCAACATAATTTCTCCCTAATCGCTGTCGGTCCCAAGCCAGACCATGGAATTTTTAGTAATTAACTAGAAATATGGCATTACATCTCCATCAGAGAGAGTATCCCTTTTTGAGCCCCAAAATGCAAACTTGCTATCATGATTTAACATACCCTGCTATCAATTGAAATATTAGTACACTAATCTTCCAAGAAAGGAGGTTGATGGGAAGAGAGAAAACTCTCAGTCATAGTCATTAGACTATTGGTGTTGGAATGTTCCCTCCGATCTCTGCAGAATGCTCTACCGTCATGAGAAAGACAAGTTGGGAAAGGTGGCACTTTAACTTTATCCCTAACCTTTACCTTCTTCCTCTTGATTGCAGAATACAGTGCCTAGCACCAGATATGCCACAGAGAATGGCTAAAACAAACTCAGACGGCTGTTCATATGTTTTCCAGCAAGGACAGCAAACAGCCTACCTAAAGGCACAAGGCAACACGGGCCCCCCATCGCCAACCCGTCAATTTTTAGCGCGCACACTCACGCATCTGCGCGCGCACGGGATCCTACACACACAGTTGTAAAATGACTACAATACCCATGTTTTACAATACTGTGATGGATGACGGCTATGTCTCCTCTCTATCCAATTTTGTATTGCTATGAGATAATAAATCTACTTTACAATAGTACTGATGTAAAACGGGAGGATCGCAATCACCTTCAAGCAATGGAAAAGAAAATTAGGGTTTTCAAAAGAAGAAAACAAGAAACTGGAAATTAGGATTTTTGAAAATGATAGATTTGACCTTCACACCCCTTGCACCACGAGCTTCACATCTTTTACACTATGAGCTTCACACCGCAATCTCAAAAACTCAAGGCTCAAGAAATTTAAACTGAAAAATTTTAATTCATTCATCGTTTAATAATAAAAGAAGTCTGGTGCTTATTTATAGGCATTACAAAAATTCAATTTTAGAAAATAACCGATGTAGTACTAAACAGTTGAAAGCAACTAGAAGCTTACACTATAAACAAATAAAAGATAAAAAAAAAAAGTAAACTAAAATTGATCCGGATCAATTCTTCCCATCTTGAAAGCATTCATCTCCGTTGAATGCAACAGTAAGTAGCAAGGCAAGCACAACCGAGCTTAACCACATCCCGAATCCTCAATCAGGTCAAGATGGTGGTCTGGGAATCAGCACACTGATGCGTCATGACGAACCAAGTTGGTGGAGGTGGAACTGATTTCTGTGACAGATCGGATATGAAGGATGCTAGATCGAACCAATCACATGTAGTAGACCTATTCGAATCATCCATGATGAAAACTAAACTGACTGCACTTTGCACCATGAATAACCTTATCTCTTGTGATCATGCCGCCTGTAGAAAGTTCTGCAATGGGTCGTAGACGTCAGGTGATCTCAAAGATAATGAAGCCCTCATAGCTGCCAAAGATGGTACTAGATTCGTGGTAAGCTCTACTGGAAGATTTAAAAGAGTCTCAATAGGAAGCTCTTCAACTTCTGTAGACCATGAGGAAATCTCTTCTTATAGTGGCGTTAACTCAGCAACAACTTTTGGCCCTTACTCTTCTATTTCTGGCTCTGATTCTGAATCGTCAACAACTTCTGTCTCGATAAGGACTGAAAACTCTGGATCTGCAACTTTTGTGGTCATACTTTCTAAGATCTTTCCTATGCCAGCTATGATCTTCTTATATTCAGTGATTACATCATTGAACTGTGACCTCTCGAGCTCAGGCTCATGCTCAACATTAGGCTCTTTGCAATCTGTCTCGGATGCATGAAGAAATTGTAAAGCATATCGAGTACGAAGAAAATCCTATAAGACAAACGAATATCGACAGAATCTATGATTGTCTTTCCACCATCATAAGCTTCTTCAGCCAGTTTCATTTGAGCATAACAGCACTTTTGCTTAGATGTGAGTGAGAAATAACTGAAGAAATATTCAAGATGATTTTTTCAAATTTCATACGTGCATAAAAATAAGTTACCCAAGAATTATTACCCTTCTGCTGCACGAACAATACTGCACAAAACACGGACTTGTGGAAGTCAGATCTGCTACCCAACTGTTGTAAACTTTTTCCAGTGGCTTCTTCGAGACTCAGTCACGAACTGACTCTGAATAGAACTCGAAACATACTCTGAAAGGGCGAGAACAGCCTCTGAACTGTGATCGTACTGATCTACTGAGCTGAATCCGGTAAACGACCGAAGCTCGAACCTGGATATGAAGGTTGTAGACGACGAATCTACTGCTTTGCGAACGGCTCGATTCGGACTTGAAATGAGCTCAGAATGACTTCTGAAAAAACTAATTCTTGAACTAATTTCTGATGACGTCAGCAAGGTGATGTCAGCAGTAAGTGGGTCAAATCCGAGTTATTAGTGGGTCCGGTTGAACCATGTAACATCCGGATTATTAAATTCTGATTTAATATCCTAATTTTGAGATTTGAGGTATTAAACAAAATAATTAGAAAGGATTATTTATTAATTAGTGCGAAGCGAAATAAAACTTGTTGAGTATTTAATTTGTATAAAATAGTTGGTATGTATATATATGCCTTCAAAAATGAATGAATATATGTATATATATACACATCATGTAGTGGTATTCTACCATGTACATTAACCCTTCCCACAATTGTTACACAAATATTTAATGACCTAAGTAGCTAGTGGGCAAGAGGTGGCAAGAATTTAGGCAACTTTGGAATGAGTGGGGTGAGGTGGCAAAATGGGAAAGTGAAAAGGGAAATAGGTGTATGCGGTGGCAATTTTTTTTTTCCTAATATATCTCTCTCTCTCTCCCCCTCACGCAACCACCCCCAAATTTCTCTCTCTCCCTCACGCAACCACCCCCAAATCTCTCTCTCTCTCTCTCTCTCTCTCTCTCTCTCTCTCTCTCTCTCTCTCTCTCGGCAGGGATGGAGGGCGCGCCAGCGCGGTGGCGCGCGAGGCTACGCGCACGGCGGCGCGCGCAGGTGCGCGCGCATGCTTAGGCAGAGCCGCGGCCGGCCAGGCCGCGACTGGGCGGCCGGCAGCCGGCCAGGGGCTGCCGGATGGTGGTCGTCGGACCGGATTTGGGTGAGTGGGTCTTCCCCTTTTATCTTTTCTCAAAATACATTTTCGGAGAAACCTTAACTCTTGATTTTTGAGTTGATTAGAAATCTTTTCTTTTGAAACTATGCATGTATACATTTTGGGGATTTCATGATTTTTAAAGTACATAGTGGCCTAAACTTGTTGTAGAGATTATTGAATTGAATTAATTGCATATTAGTGAGGAATGTAAATATTGTATTGGGGGGGGGCATATCATGTGGTGAAGGGGGTTTCTTACTTCAAATTAATTGTAATTATTTTGATGAACTCATGAATTTAATTAGACTACATTTCATTTCCTAGATTCGTATACCTAGGTACTTGCCGACTTTAGTTGTTCTAAATAACCTTGTTCAAGCTATCCTTACTAATTTTTGTGGTGTATTTGTGTCACTCTCAAAATATCTTCATATGAGAGTGTTAGGCTTTGTTGAGGCACGATCCAACTTAATGTAAAGGGGAAGGGATGATGGAATAAGTAGTATGGTAAATCTAATTATGGGTGGACAATTATGAATTAATAGCTACATAAATTCAACTAATAAAGTCAATGGTTAAGATTGTTGATTGTCATGAAAAATGCGAATTTGCATTAATAGCAAGGAATCCGTAATCCAAGTATGTGGCAACTTATTTGTGGTAAATGGTTCGTTTGGAATAATATAATTAATTTGTTAGAAATTAATGTGAGCTATGTGGTAGAAATTTATTATTAGTGCCATGATACTCCCATTACATAATAACTTTATCTTGAAGCCCAACGTGCATGCTTCTATAGATGTTGATTGAAAAGGAAACGTTAAATTGGTGCAAGTTTTAATACTCAGAAAGTCCGTGTGACCTGACTGACTGCGGACAAGCAAGATAAGAGGAAAAGTTGAGAAAATGTGTAGTTCAAAGCACTTGGTAATAATAATACTAATCTGTTAAAGTCTGTCCAGATTTGAAACCAGAATCTTGGGGTTTCTTTCGTAAGGATATTCAATAAGGAATAGGTCATGTAATATACCGTTGGAAAGCTAATCGAGTCTACTTTCCAACGGTTCATACCATGCCCTCATCGGATACCTGTAACTTAAGCTATGACTGAAACATTGAAGGTTGGTCAAAACTGTCATGCTGCAGAATTCAGCACAGCTGATAGTTTTTGAATTTCTGGAGCAGTTTGGTTAATCAAAACCTATCATGTAATAGGTCATTGGAAAGGTAGTGGAGTCTAGTTTCTAATAAATCTTTCCTCATTCTATTCCTATACGTAGAATGAAAGTTATCATAAAAATTCCGTTGGTTATCCGGAAAGTTCGAGCCATAAAATTGTGTCAACAAAAGGTTCATGACTGGTGGTCACTGTAACATCAAACTACTTAGTATGTGTTATATCGTTTAAGAGATATATATATAGAGCTATACGAGTCCACCTCCCAACAGTTTATTCACATTCCGGTTGGATGTAGGTGATAGAGGCTTGTCGAAACATCACGAGCAAATCGAGGGATGTTTAGAGTGATCCTTGTTGTTATAGTAAAGGCTTTGCAAATCCTTAACATGTAGGAATTGAACTTCAAGTTCATTAATGCACAAAGCTAAATTGTGTCCCTTTTATAATTAAAATATAATTAGAAGAGAAATTTGGAGAACACGGAAATCTCCCCAATTAAACTCAAGCCCTCCTTTCATTAGAATTTTTAGTATATAAAGTAGATGAGATTGTACTCCTAGCGTCTACACCTGAAATTGTCTTGGGTAATATTCTAAGAAGTCTAAGTGATAGAAGAGCTGATAAAATATCATGACCTTGTAACAAAAGATTTAATTATGTTATACCCAAAGTTTGATATCAGCATAATATGAGTCATGAAGGATTTTACTAAAAGTTTAATAGTGGTGTCTACTCCAGATAGCAGACTGTCCTTATCTGGCTCATAAAAATATAAGGTACCAATAAATTTCGTGTGCAGTTTAGTGCCAAGTGGAATGAGATCCGTACTTTACTATGCATATGATAATCTCTTAGAGATTCCGACACTGGGTTAAAAGTGAAAGATTTGTTACTGTTAAGAAGGTTCACATTCCTACCTTCAGTTTAAATAAGATGTTGTCTATATTCTTATTGCAAAGAAAGGTATAGACTGCTCAAGTCATTAACTTTTCTAAGTTCAGCTGAAAGTGTTTAAAAGTTATTTAACATAGAAGGTGAGATTTTAGTAGAGGCCCTATAACATCGTCATAGTCAACTAAGAATTTTATGAGAATGATTTGTTTTGTATAATATATCTAATATGAATAGTTGGATAGAGCATGAATGGAAATAGATGTTATCACTTAAGTGCTGACCTATTGGAGCACTTATAATTGATAAGCATGTTAAGAATCCGAACTTGGGAATTGTGTGAATATGATTTTGTATGATATTGTGTGAAATGTAGGAAGGGGCCAGCGGGAGCTGGTAGGTGTGAAGACGGGGTATGATATTGTGTTACATGTAGGAAGGGGCCAGCGGGAGCTGGTAGGTGTGAAGACGGGGTATGATATTGTGTGAAATGTAGGAAGGGGCCAGCGGGAGCTGGTAGGTGTGAAGACGGGGTATGATATTGTGTGTGTTACATGTAGGAAGGGGCCAGCGGGAGCTGGTAGGTGTGAAGACGGGGTATAAGATGGGTCGTGTGTCATGAAATAAGATGTGCTTATTCAAATTGAACAGTGTTCTATGCTTGTCCTTATGCATGACTGTGAAGCTCTGCTTGGTTATATGAGATAATGAAATATGATATGATGGGTGAAAGTGCAAGGGTTAATCCATGCAGTACTTGAATGGTGATATGATATACATGTATTTGAATCCTTATAAATGATTGAAAATAAATGGTTATGTGTGATACAAATGTGTATGTGTGTATGCGACACTGGGGGTATGAGGGTTGTGTCATCGTATATGACATGAAACCATCAGAATACAAGTTTAGCTGATTGAAATGAATATCATATATTGGGTGAAAATGTGCATGTGAATCCGTGCTTTACTTGAAGGGTGAAGCGTTATTGCATTGTGAGAAATATGATATGATTGTATGCTATATAATTATGACTTGTGAAGTAAGTGTTATCTGAATGCAATAACTAGGTTTATGGCATAACTCTTGTGGTTAATGTATGATAGCGTGAAAAACAAGGTACGTGGGTAATACACACTATGTAACATAAGACGAGAGAGTTTGTTATGTAACTCTTAGACCTTATCACACATAATTATGAAAATCCAAGAAAGAAATTGGGGAATACGATCATAAGAGTCTGACCGTCCTCAGAAATTTTAGAGGCTGAGGCCTTAATTATTAAACTATCGGATGCCTTTGATTCTTGCCTTCTTACTGTTCAGGTTTCTTTCGTTGCATGAATATTCATATTCTCTCTTTGAGATATTATCATTTCTTGATTTATTTTCCTGACTCACTCACTGAGCTGTTGTAACGCCTCGATTCCACGGATACGGGGACGTCACTGCGACGTATATACGTAGGTCGGAAAGTGCCCCCACGTATATACGCTAAGCATAAAAGTACAAGCAAGGAATCAGAGTACAACACAAAGCGTGGTATACATACACATGCCAACATAAAAGGTACATATACGAGTCATCACAGTGTATGATAAACATTACATATTACATATGTCTTTTATCACAACCAAGTCCAAAAGTAAAATATACAATAAGATACCAAAAAGCTCACGAGTAGGATGAAGATCCCGTGAGTCAAAAGAGGAGTCTGGCACGAAGGAAGTAGAGCTAGTCTGCCTGCTCACTAAAGAAAGCTCGATCTACTGTGGACAGCTCCACTTCGATCCAAGCTTCAACCTGAACATACAAATCCAAGGGAGTCAGGACCTCCCAACAATGAACAGGCTACAGCCATTTGGCTAAGTGACAAGAGTAGAAAGGTTAGAACACAAGTAAGGCAGATATGAACAAGTGAATCATAAAACAGGAAATCCAGGTTAAAACTGAATATAAGCAAGATTGATTGTATACGCTTAAGTCACGGTCCCAAGAGACTAATACATCGAAGGAATAATCCAAACAAGGAAACCCTCATCTATATACCTTTATCTCATGCCACAGAAATCCAAGCGTATAGAATCAGAGTTGCAAATCATATGAAAGTCAAACAGGAATACATAACAAGAATACTAAGAATCATAACTAGAAACATAACTGGAATAACGGGAATCATAATAGTATCACAGCTGGAAACATAACTGGAATCATGACTGGAATATCAAGAATCATAATAAGATCCATAACGGTTAACAATTATTATTACAACTCGTCTAACCCATATATCTAGGTATGTGTCTCGGTATCGATCCCAACCCACATACATCCATATATAAGAAAGTCGAGGGTTGTTACCGGAAGTAGATGGAGAACTGATAGAACTTCTTATAGTGGTTTCCATACACCTGGAACCGGCTTTGGAGGCCCAAAGTCCCCCTATTCAGTAACTCAGATTCACTACCGCCAGTACATATATATATGTGTATATACATACTTTTATACCCCACCACTATAAGCAAGATATCATTCCGGCATCCATCACTTCCTCCCATACCCATACAAGTTGTCCTTTTATGGTTTATTAACAGAATTATCAGGCTACGGGAAACAAATGTACATAACAGTAATAGCCCTACAGATTCAAGAGGTGGCCCCCACAGATTCAAGGGGTGGCCCCCACCGTGTGGTGTGGCACTTTGTTCCGTGTGGCACTTTGTTCCGAGGGAGTGGATTCTAGAGGTGGCCCCCACCGAGTATGGTGTGGCACTTAGTTCCATAAAATAAGGCAGGGTTCCCGTAAACAAGATAATCATAAGGTCATGTGTATCATGCTTGGTTTTAAAGATAGCATGACAAGGTGGTGATATATCACAAGCAATAAAACATAACAATAAATTGATAATAAGCCGGGTCAGTCATAACATAACAATAGGGCCTAGCAAGGTAGTGGCATGTCAGGTGATATACATGTGTTAAAAGGAAAACATGTACTGACGTGTCTGGATCATAGCAAGGCAAGGGGAAACATAGAAGCAAACAGGGTTCAACGACCTCGAAGGGTCTGCCACGCATGGTATAAAATAAAGAAGCAATAATATCACGGCAAGGTACAAGTATAAGAATGAAACAAGCAGTTGCATGGCAACACATAAACCTAGAAATATGAAGTAACTAGAGGTTATATACTTCAAGTAATAGGCCATGAAGTACAATATACAAACACATAACCGAAGCATAAGATCCAAATTTAAGATAGTAATTAACTGTGACAGACAGCCAAAGTTAGTCGACTAAGGTCAAGGGAGTAGTCGACTAATAGAAGGGTTAGTCGACTAACAGTAGGGTCTAGTCGACTAAAACTGTGTAACAGAGAGTTGGGTTTCTGATTCAGGAATGTTAGTCGACTAGGTTAGGAGGGGTAGTCGACTAATAGAAAGGTCAAGTCGACTAACAGACACTTAAGTCGACTAAATCTGTGAAACAGAGAGTTGGGTTTGGTTTTAGAAAAAGGGTAGTCGACTAGGGTCAAGGTGTATCGACTAATAGGGATCTATAGTCGACTAATAAATAAGATGAGTCGACTAAAACTGTGGATCAGAAAAGGTTACGTTTCAATCTAAGGGTCTCTAGTCGACTAGGTTCTAGGTCAAGTCGACTAAAACTGGTCAAAAACAGAACGCAGAACAGAATTCGCTGGTTGCGTTTGATGGTCTAAAAATGTGATTTTTATGGCATATGAACACAAGATAGGAGGATACAAGTATACTAGGAATGAAACAAGTCTTGGTGAGTAAAAATACTCACTTGGATTGGTTATGTGAAGCTTGATCCAAGGTGATAAATCCGACGAAGAGAGAGATGATTCCCCAGTCCAAAGGAAGTAGCTTGATTGAGGTTGAAGATGAAGATCTTGTTGATGCTTGAGGTGGAGATGATGACCTAGATGATGCCCTTGAGGTTGGTGGTGGATGTTGAGATGAAGGAGGATTTTGGAGGAGGGGATTTCTTTGTGGAAGTGAAGAAAAAGAGAAAGGAAATGTAATGGAAAGTTTATATATGATTTGTGATTTGTGAAGGAGGTGTAATTGAGATGGAAGAGAGGGGGTTTTGTGTAAATGGGGAAGCATGAGGTGTCACTTGACCAATCATGGCTTGCCAAGAGAGGGGGGAGGTGTCCCTACTATGGCCACTTGGCCGGCCATGGAAGAGAGAGAAGGAGAGGTGGAAGTGTGTGGAATTTTGGAGAAAGTGGGATTTTGGAAATTGGAAAATTGGAAAAGAGGAATTCTTGTGGCTTGTGGAAGAAGGAAAGAAATAAGGAAAAGGAAAAAGAATTTAATAAGAGAAGATATTTTCTCTTGGGCTCAGAATAAAGCTGTTTAAAATACAGAATCCCGGGTTCGAATCGAGGATGCGGAAAACATTCGGAAAATACCGGAATCGCCCGAAATTCAAGTATCTCGGAACGACTCGCAAATTTACCCAAAAATCAATAATAATATATGAAGACTCATAGTGAAATCCTTTTTAAGAAATACTTTATAGTTTTAAAACTAAAAATCCCGGAATCAGTTACCTACCGACTCCGACGGAATTTTCATAAAATCATAAAATTCTCAGAAAAAGTATTTAAGTAGGAAATGTAATTCTAAAAGATAAAGTCTAAAGGACCATCATGAAATTCCAAACAGTTTGAGAATTAAAAATCCGAGAATCGGTCAGCGGCACTGGCCGACACCGGTTTTGAAGAAATTCAATTTAATCCAAGAAAAATCCAGAAAATCATAGAAAATCCAAAATATTGGAAAACGATGTTTAAAACTGAAATCGGTTGAATCGGATAACCAGAATGTCTAAAACAAGTAAAACTCTGAGATCGAGTCCCCGGCTCAGACTAAGGCTGACTCCGAGTTCACCGATCCAAATCCAAGGCAAAACAATCATATAAGGAATTCATAATACAGAATAAATACAGGAAACAAATCGAAAAAATACGATCGAAAATCTGAATACGAAACTAAGTACGTATTCCGGGAACGGGGTATTACAATCCACCCACCTTACAAAAATTGCGTCCTCGCAATTTCATTAAGGGGTGAAATGAACACAAAGGGGACAAAGGCTGGAATAAAGGGCTCATAAAACCAAAACAGGGAATAAGATGAATACAGGAAGGATCAGGATGGAAAATGAAAGAATGACAAGAGAAAACATTTAGAATGATAATCAACTCAAATGCAAGATATGGGGTAGGGGTTACCATGATATCCTAAGGCTCCTGATCTGGATACTGGTCTTCACACTCTGCTGCGTCATCCGATGCCTCTGCTGCCATGATGTAACCTTGGCCTCTACCCTGATCTGCTCTAGCTTTCATCCCCCTTTGCTGATGATCATACCGTTGGGGTGGAAATGGAACTCTTCGATCAACAGGTTCAGGGTTCCTCCTCAGTGGCGGTGCTGGAAATGCTGGGGCTAGATGTGCTGGAGCTGGAAGAGCTGGTCTGATTGGAGCCACGTGTATAAACTTCCTGTGTGGGCAATCCCTTAGCATATGTCTCTCTGACCCACATGCCAAACATAATCTCTTGGCTACTCGACAATCACTCTTATAATGCCCGGGTCTGTGGCAATAATTGCATGTGATCTGAGGAAGAGGGGTTTGGAATGGTCTCTTAATCATTGGGCCTTGGGTTGCCCTATCTGCATCTTCCTCATCCATCAACTCAAGAGGCCTCTTCTTGGCCTGGTTCCTCATCTGGTTTGCTTGCTTCTTCTCTAATCCACGCTCCACTTCTCGAGCTATGGTGAGAACTTCTGAATAGGTCTTCAGCTGCTGGGGCATCAAGAAAACTTGTAGGTCCATCTGTAAGCCCTGCTGGAATCTGCTTGCCCGCTTCTCTTCATCCGTCACCATATACGGAGCAAAACGGCTAAGTCGGAGAAATTCCGCGGCATACTCATCCACGGACTTCTCCCCTTGCTGAAGTCTGATGAACTGCTCCTCCATGTCTTTCTGAGCTGTGACAGGGAAGAATCTGCTGTAGAAACTCTTGGAGAATGTGTCCCAAGTGACGGGCTTCTCCAATCTTGCCTCCTCAGCTAGCCACCAAGTTCTAGCTATATCCTTCAATTGAATCTTGGCAACCTCCACTTGGTTTTCCTCTGGGACACGGGCTGCATTCAACAAGTCTGATGTGTCGGTCAACCATTGCTCAGCATCCAAGGGTTTCTCTTCACCCGTGAATATAGCTGGCTGCAGCCGTCTGAAATCTGAAATATTCCCCGGCCTCTGTTCCTTAGGGGCTGCCAACTCCTGCCGAAGAAATTCGGTCTGTTGCTGCTGGTTCTCCATCATCATCTGGATAACCCTCAATATATCCACATTCTCTCCCGCTGCTCCATTCGACGCTGGTCCAGAGTTGCTACGACCCGATCTTCTATCCATGCCTAGTTGATGAAGAATGACTGGAAAGTGATGGAAAAAATGGAAGGATTTCAGGATATGAAGGAAGGAACCAAGAAGAACTAGATAATCAAGAAGGACTAGATGACTTTGTACATTGTAGTTGGCATTAGCAAATTACTAGAATTTGCCGCTTGATTGTACTATAGGTGGGAGAGCCTAAGCTCTGATACCAACCTGTAACGCCCCGATTCCACGGATACGGGGACGTCACTGCGACGTATATACGTAGGTCGGAAAGTGCCCCCACGTATATACGCTAAGCATAAAAGTACAAGCAAGGAATCAGAGTACAACACAAAGCGTGGTATACATACACATGCCAACATAAAAGGTACATATACGAGTCATCACAGTGTATGATAAACATTACATATTACATATGTCTTTTATCACAACCAAGTCCAAAAGTAAAATATACAATAAGATACCAAAAAGCTCACGAGTAGGATGAAGATCCCGTGAGTCAAAAGAGGAGTCTGGCACGAAGGAAGTAGAGCTAGTCTGCCTGCTCACTAAAGAAAGCTCGATCTACTGTGGACAGCTCCACTTCGATCCAAGCTTCAACCTGAACATACAAATCCAAGGGAGTCAGGACCTCCCAACAATGAACAGGCTACAGCCAAATGGCTAAGTGACAAGAGTAGAAAGGTTAGAACACAAGTAAGGCAGATATGAACAAGTGAATCATAAAACAGGAAATCCAGGTTAAAACTGAATATAAGCAAGATTGATTGTATACGCTTAAGTCACGGTCCCAAGAGACTAATACATCGAAGGAATAATCCAAACAAGGAAACCCTCATCTATATACCTTTATCTCATGCCACAGAAATCCAAGCGTATAGAATCAGAGTTGCAAATCATATGAAAGTCAAACAGGAATACATAACAAGAATACTAAGAATCATAACTAGAAACATAACTGGAATAACGGGAATCATAATAGTATCACAGCTGGAAACATAACTGGAATCATGACTGGAATATCAAGAATCATAATAAGATCCATAACGGTTATCAATTATTATTACAACTCGTCTAACCCATATATCTAGGTATGTGTCTCGGTATCGATCCCAACCCACATACATCCATATATAAGAAAGTCGAGGGTTGTTACCGGAAGTAGATGGAGAACTGATAGAACTTCTTATAGTGGTTTCCATACACCTGGAACCGGCTTTGGAGGCCCAAAGTCCCCCTATTCAGTAACTCAGATTCACTACCGCCAGTACATATATATATGTGTATATACATACTTTTATACCCCACCACTATAAGCAAGATATCATTCCGGCATCCATCACTTCCTCCCATACCCATACAAGTTGTCCTTTTTATGGTTTATTAACAGAATTATCAGGCTACGGGAAACAAATGTACATAACAGTAATAGCCCTACAGATTCAAGAGGTGGCCCCCACAGATTCAAGGGGTGGCCCCCACCGTGTGGTGTGGCACTTTGTTCCGTGTGGCACTTTGTTCCGAGGGAGTGGATTCTAGAGGTGGCCCCCACCGAGTATGGTGTGGCACTTAGTTCCATAAAATAAGGCAGGGTTCCCGTAAACAAGATAATCATAAGGTCATGTGTATCATGCTTGGTTTTAAAGATAGCATGACAAGGTGGTGATATATCACAAGCAATAAAACATAACAATAAATTGATAATAAGCCGGGTCAGTCATAACATAACAATAGGGCCTAGCAAGGTAGTGGCATGTCAGGTGATATACATGTGTTAAAAGGAAAACATGTACTGACGTGTCTGGATCATAGCAAGGCAAGGGGAAACATAGAAGCAAACAGGGTTCAACGACCTCGAAGGGTCTGCCACGCATGGTATAAAATAAAGAACCAATAATATCACGGCAAGGTACAAGTATAAGAATGAAACAAGCAGTTGCATGGCAACACATAAACCTAGAAATATGAAGTAACTAGAGGTTATATACTTCAAGTAATAGGCCATGAAGTACAATATACAAACACATAACCGAAGCATAAGATCCAAATTTAAGATAGTAATTAACTGTGACAGACAGCCAAAGTTAGTCGACTAAGGTCAAGGGAGTAGTCGACTAATAGAAGGGTTAGTCGACTAACAGTAGGGTCTAGTCGACTAAAACTGTGTAACAGAGAGTTGGGTTTCTGATTCAGGAAATGTTAGTCGACTAGGTTAGGAGGGGTAGTCGACTAATAGAAAGGTCAAGTCGACTAACAGACACTTAAGTCGACTAAATCTGTGAAACAGAGAGTTGGGTTTGGTTTCAGAAAAGGGTAGTCGACTAGGGTCAAGGTGTAGTCGACTAATAGGGATCTATAGTCGACTAATAAATAAGATGAGTCGACTAAAACTGTGGATCAGAAAAGGTTACGTTTCAATCTAAGGGTCTCTAGTCGACTAGGTTCTAGGTCAAGTCGACTAAAACTGGTCAAAAACAGAACGCAGAACAGAATTCGCTGGTTGCGTTTGATGGTCTAAAAATGTGATTTTTATGGCATATGAACACAAGATAGGAGGATACAAGTATACTAGGAATGAAACAAGTCTTGGTGAGTAAAAATACTCACTTGGATTGGTTATGTGAAGCTTGATCCAAGGTGATAAATCCGACGAAGAGAGAGATGATTCCCCAGTCCAAAGGAAGTAGCTTGATTGAGGTTGAAGATGAAGATCTTGTTGATGCTTGAGGTGGAGATGATGACCTAGATGATGCCCTTGAGGTTGGTGGTGGATGTTGAGATGGAGGAGGATTTTGGAGGAGGGGATTTCTTTGTGGAAGTGAAGAAAAAGAGAAAGGAAATGTAATGGAAAGTTTATATATGATTTGTGATTTGTGAAGGAGGTGTAATTGAGATGGAAGAGAGGGGGTTTTGTGTAAATGGGGAAGCATGAGGTGTCACTTGACCAATCATGGCTTGCCAAGAGAGGGGGGAGGTGTCCCTACTATGGCCACTTGGCCGGCCATGGAAGAGAGAGAAGGAGAGGTGGAAGTGTGTGGAATTTTGGAGAAAGTGGGATTTTGGAAAATTGGAAAATTGGAAAAGAGGAATTCTTGTGGCTTGTGGAAGAAGGAAAGAAATAAGGAAAAGGAAAAAGAATTTAATAAGAGAAGATATTTTCTCTTGGGCTCAGAATAAAGCTGTTTAAAATACAGAATCCCGGGTTCGAATCGAGGATGCGGAAAACAATTCGGAAAATACCGGAATCGCCCGAAATTCAAGTATCTCGGAACGACTCGCAAATTTACCCAAAAATCAATAATAATATATGAAGACTCATAGTGAAATCCTTTTTAAGAAATACTTTATAGTTTTAAAACTAAAAATCCCGGAATCAGTTACCTACCGACTCCGACGGAATTTTCATAAAATCATAAAATTCTCAGAAAAAGTATTTAAGTAGGAAATGTAATTCTAAAAGATAAAGTCTAAAGGACCATCATGAAATTCCAAACAGTTTGAGAATTAAAAATCCGGGAATCGGTCAGCGGCACTGGCCGACACCGGTTTTGAAGAAATTCAATTTAATCCAAGAAAAATCCAGAAAATCATAGAAAATCCAAAATATTGGAAAACGATGTTTAAAACTGAAATCGGTTGAATCGGATAACCAGAATGTCTAAAACAAGTAAAACTCTGAGATCGAGTCCCCGGCTCAGACTAAGGCTGACTCCGAGTTCACCGATCCAAATCCAAGGCAAAACAATCATATAAGGAATTCATAATACAGAATAAATAAAGGAAACAAATCGAAAAAATACGATCGAAAATCTGAATACGAAACTAAGTACGTATTCCGGGAACGGGGTATTACAATCCACCCACCTTACAAAAATTGCGTCCTCGCAATTTCATTAAGGGGTGAAATGAACACAAAGGGGACAAAGGCTGGAATAAAGGGCTCATAAAACCAAAACAGGGAATAAGATGAATACAGGAAGGATCAGGATGGAAAATGAAAGAATGACAAGAGAAAAACATTTAGAATGATAATCAACTCAAATGCAAGATATGGGGTAGGGGTTACCATGATATCCTAAGGCTCCTGATCTGGATACTGGTCTTCACACTCTGCTGCGTCATCCGATGCCTCTGCTGCCATGATGTAACCTTGGCCTCTACCCTGATCTGCTCTAGCTCTCATCCCCCTTTGCTGATGATCATACCGTTGGGGTGGAAATGGAACTCTTCGATCAACAGGTTCAGGGTTCCTCCTCAGTGGCGGTGCTGGAAATGCTGGGGCTAGATGTGCTGGAGCTGGTAGAGCTGGTCTGATTGGAGCCACGTGTATAAACTTCCTGTGTGGGCAATCCCTTAGCATATGTCTCTCTGACCCACATGCCAAACATAATCTCTTGGCTACTCGACAATCACTCTTATAATGCCCGGGTCTGTGGCAATAATTGCATGTGATCTGAGGAAGAGGGGTTTGGAATGGTCTCTTAATCATTGGGCCTTGGGTTGCCCTATCTGCATCTTCCTCATCCATCAACTCAAGAGGCCTCTTCTTGGCCTGGTTCCTCATCTGGTTTGCTTGCTTCTTCTCTAATCCACGCTCCACTTCTCGAGCTATGGTGAGAACTTCTGAATAGGTCTTCAGCTGCTGGGGCATCAAGAAAACTTGTAGGTCCATCTGTAAGCCCTGCTGGAATCTGCTTGCCCGCTTCTCTTCATCCGTCACCATATACGGAGCAAAACGGCTAAGTCGGAGAAATTCCGCGGCATACTCATCCACGGACTTCTCCCCTTGCTGAAATCTGATGAACTGCTCCTCCATGTCTTTCTGAGCTGTGACAGGGAAGAATCTGCTGTAGAAACTCTTGGAGAATGTGTCCCAAGTGACGGGCTTCTCCAATCTTGCCTCCTCAGCTAGCCACCAAGTTCTAGCTATATCCTTCAATTGAATCTTGGCAACCTCCACTTGGTTTTCCTCTGGGACACGGGCTGCATTCAACAAGTCTGATGTGTCGGTCAACCATTACTCAGCATCCAAGGGTTTCTCTTCACCCGTGAATATAGCTGGCTGCAGCCGTCTGAAATCTGAAATATTCCCCGGCCTCTGTTCCTTAGGGGCTGCCAACTCCTGCCGAAGAAATTCGGTCTGTTGCTGCTGGTTCTCCATCATCATCTGGATAACCCTCAATATATCCACATTCTCTCCCGCTGCTCCATTCGACGCTGGTCCAGAGTTGCTACGACCCGATCTTCTATCCATGCCTAGTTGATGAAGAATGACTGGAAAGTGATGGAAAAAATGGAAGGATTTCAGGATATGAAGGAAGGAACCAAGAAGAACTAGATAATCAAGAAGGACTAGATGACTTTGTACATTGTAGTTGGCATTAGCAAATTACTAGAATTTGCCGCTTGATTGTACTATAGGTGGGAGAGCCTAAGCTCTGATACCAACCTGTAACGCCCCGATTCCACGGATACGGGGACGTCACTGCGACGTATATACGTAGGTCGGAAAGTGCCCCCACGTATATACGCTAAGCATAAAAGTACAAGCAAGGAATCAGAGTACAACACAAAGCGTGGTATACATACACATGCCAACATAAAAGGTACATATACGAGTCATCACAGTGTATGATAAACATTACATATTACATATGTCTTTTATCACAACCAAGTCCAAAAGTAAAATATACAATAAGATACCAAAAAGCTCACGAGTAGGATGAAGATCCCGTGAGTCAAAAGAGGAGTCTGGCACGAAGGAAGTAGAGCTAGTCTGCCTGCTCACTAAAGAAAGCTCGATCTACTGTGGACAGCTCCACTTCGATCCAAGCTTCAACCTGAACATACAAATCCAAGGGAGTCAGGACCTCCCAACAATGAACAGGCTACAGCCAAATGGCTAAGTGACAAGAGTAGAAAGGTTAGAACACAAGTAAGGCAGATATGAACAAGTGAATCATAAAACAGGAAATCCAGGTTAAAACTGAATATAAGCAAGATTGATTGTATACGCTTAAGTCACGGTCCCAAGAGACTAATACATCGAAGGAATAATCCAAACAAGGAAACCCTCATCTATATACCTTTATCTCATGCCACAGAAATCCAAGCGTATAGAATCAGAGTTGCAAATCATATGAAAGTCAAACAGGAATACATAACAAGAATACTAAGAATCATAACTAGAAACATAACTGGAATAACGGGAATCATAATAGTATCACAGCTGGAAACATAACTGGAATCATGACTGGAATATCAAGAATCATAATAAGATCCATAACGGTTATCAATTATTATTACAACTCGTCTAACCCATATATCTAGGTATGTGTCTCGGTATCGATCCCAACCCACATACATCCATATATAAGAAAGTCGAGGGTTGTTACCGGAAGTAGATGGAGAACTGATAGAACTTCTTATAGTGGTTTCCATACACCTGGAACCGGCTTTGGAGGCCCAAAGTCCCCCTATTCAGTAACTCAGATTCACTACCGCCAGTACATATATATATGTGTATATACATACTTTTATACCCCACCACTATAAGCAAGATATCATTCCGGCATCCATCACTTCCTCCCATACCCATACAAGTTGTCCTTTTTATGGTTTATTAACAGAATTATCAGGCTACGGGAAACAAATGTACATAACAGTAATAGCCCTACAGATTCAAGAGGTGGCCCCCACCGTGTGGTGTGGCACTTTGTTCCGTGTGGCACTTTGTTCCGAGGGAGTGGATTCTAGAGGTGGCCCCCACCGAGTATGGTGTGGCACTTAGTTCCATAAAATAAGGCAGGTTCCCGTAAACAAGATAATCATAAGGTCATGTGTATCATGCTTGGTTTTAAAGATAGCATGACAAGGTGGTGATATATCACAAGCAATAAAACATAACAATAAATTGATAATAAGCCGGGTCAGTCATAACATAACAATAGGGCCTAGCAAGGTAGTGGCATGTCAGGTGATATACATGTGTTAAAAGGAAAACATGTACTGACGTGTCTGGATCATAGCAAGGCAAGGGGAAACATAGAAGCAAACAGGGTTCAACGACCTCGAAGGGTCTGCCACGCATGGTATAAAATAAAGAAGCAATAATATCACGGCAAGGTACAAGTATAAGAATGAAACAAGCAGTTGCATGGCAACACATAAACCTAGAAATATGAAGTAACTAGAGGTTATATACTTCAAGTAATAGGCCATGAAGTACAATATACAAACACATAACCGAAGCATAAGATCCAAATTTAAGATAGTAATTAACTGTGACAGACAGCCAAAGTTAGTCGACTAAGGTCAAGGGAGTAGTCGACTAATAGAAGGGTTAGTCGACTAACAGTAGGGTCTAGTCGACTAAAACTGTGTAACAGAGAGTTGGGTTTCTGATTCAGGAAATGTTAGTCGACTAGGTTAGGAGGGGTAGTCGACTAATAGAAAGGTCAAGTCGACTAACAGACACTTAAGTCGACTAAATCTGTGAAACAGAGAGTTGGGTTTGGTTTCAGAAAAAGGGTAGTCGACTAGGGTCAAGGTGTAGTCGACTAATAGGGATCTATAGTCGACTAATAAATAAGATGAGTCGACTAAAACTGTGGATCAGAAAAGGTTACGTTTCAATCTAAGGGTCTCTAGTCGACTAGGTTCTAGGTCAAGTCGACTAAAACTGGTCAAAAACAGAACGCAGAACAGAATTCGCTGGTTGCGTTTGATGGTCTAAAAATGTGATTTTTATGGCATATGAACACAAGATAGGAGGATACAAGTATACTAGGAATGAAACAAGTCTTGGTGAGTAAAAATACTCACTTGGATTGGTTATGTGAAGCTTGATCCAAGGTGATAAATCCGACGAAGAGAGAGATGATTCCCCAGTCCAAAGGAAGTAGCTTGATTGAGGTTGAAGATGAAGATCTTGTTGATGCTTGAGGTGGAGATGATGACCTAGATGATGCCCTTGAGGTTGGTGGTGGATGTTGAGATGAAGGAGGATTTTGGAGGAGGGGATTTCTTTGTGGAAGTGAAGAAAAAGAGAAAGGAAATGTAATGGAAAGTTTATATATGATTTGTGATTTGTGAAGGAGGTGTAATTGAGATGGAAGAGAGGGGGTTTTGTGTAAATGGGGAAGCATGAGGTGTCACTTGACCAATCATGGCTTGCCAAGAGAGGGGGGAGGTGTCCCTACTATGGCCACTTGGCCGGCCATGGAAGAGAGAGAAGGAGAGGTGGAAGTGTGTGGAATTTTGGAGAAAGTGGGATTTTGGAAAATTGGAAAATTGGAAAAGAGGAATTCTTGTGGCTTGTGGAAGAAGGAAAGAAATAAGGAAAAGGAAAAAGAATTTAATAAGAGAAGATATTTTCTCTTGGGCTCAGAATAAAGCTGTTGAAAATACAGAATCCCGGGTTCGAATCGAGGATGCGGAAAACAATTCGGAAAATACCGGAATCGCCCGAAATTCAAGTATCTCGGAACGACTCGCAAATTTACCCAAAAATCAATAATAATATATGAAGACTCATAGTGAAATCCTTTTTAAGAAATACTTTATAGTTTTAAAACTAAAAATCCCGGAATCAGTTACCTACCGACTCCGACGGAATTTTCATAAAATCATAAAATTCTCAGAAAAAGTATTTAAGTAGGAAATGTAATTCTAAAAGATAAAGTCTAAAGGACCATCATGAAATTCCAAACAGTTTGAGAATTAAAAATCCGGGAATCGGTCAGCGGCACTGGCCGACACCGGTTTTGAAGAAATTCAATTTAATCCGAGAAAAATCCAGAAAATCATAGAAAATCCAAAATATTGGAAAACGATGTTTAAAACTGAAATCGGTTGAATCGGATAACCAGAATGTCTAAAACAAGTAAAACTCTGAGATCGAGTCCCCGGCTCAGACTAAGGCTGACTCCGAGTTCACCGATCCAAATCCAAGGCAAAACAATCATATAAGGAATTCATAATACAGAATAAATACAGGAAACAAATCGAAAAAATACGATCGAAAATCTGAATACGAAACTAAGTACGTATTCCGGGAACGGGGTATTACAGCTGTCGAGCTCACCCTCCCACAGACTGATATATTGCAGGTTGCTTGGAGACAGGGGTCAGGGCTATGCTGTGTAGGGTTCATCCTGAATCAATCCAACTATTGTATCTTGGAACACTTGGGTTTGTGAATGATAAATGTGGGTCTTGATATAGACTATTAATCTTGTATATATATAATTACATATTTGGGGAACCTTGTAGTAGTTTCATTTCACGTTGGCATTCGAGATATCTTGTATTGGGTTGTAGTAATAAGAAGTGTATTTATCAACATGATACCATGTGAAGTTGAAAGTTGTCATTTCTGAGACTCTATGGATTAATAGAAAGAAACTCTAGAATTCATATTGATATGTTTCTCCATAAGTAGGCGATGTCAAGCCGAAATACTTTCATGATTGTGTGGATGATTTTGGATTTAGTTATATGGTTGGAATGAGAATAAGTAGGCTATTGTTAGCCGAAATTATCATATCTGTATTGGATATTATATCCGACCAGTAATTACAAAGGAGGTGCTGCTGAATTTTTTTTTAGAAATAAGGAAATGATAAGGATAATCGATTTTGTAAGTGGAGGTTATGTAAATTGAGGATTTATTAAACTGGGACCGTTACAAACCAGGTCGCTAACGGGTTAGACCCAATAAGTCACCTAACTTAATTTAGGGTTTTCTCGATCTGTCGTCATGAAAACCTGGCGGCGGTCCGATGGCGGTGAGATTTTGATGTCGGCGACGAGGAGCTAGGAGCAAGGGATCGACGACGTTATTGTTGGGGATTTGATGGTGTCAGCGATGAGGAAAGGCGATGACGAGGTGGTGCTAGCTTCAATGAGAAGCAATCACCACACAACCAAGGAACACAAGATTTAACGTGGTTCGGCAATGTGCCTACGACCATGGGGAGGAGGAGAGAAATATTTATTAAATAAAAATGCAAGAGTTACAATGAGATCTCTCTCACAATTCTCAATGGTGGAATTCTAAAATTTCTTTTAAATTTTTGACACACCTTCAAAAGGCCACCCATGAGGGGTTTATATAGGCACCTAAGATAATCATAATCCAACACGAACTTAAATAAGCATCTCCTTAGAGAAATAGGAAACCCGTATCCAAATAAAAACAGGAGACATATTCGTATTAGGAAACTGTCAAAAATCTGAATTCTCTGCAATGAATATGAGGCACTTCAAATACTAACAATCTCCACCTTGACTCATGTTCATTGAGTCCCTCCGCAGAAATTGGCCTCCTCTTCATTCGCCTTCCATTCTCTCCCCTTTTGTGACTTCACATGGCTCCCTCCCAAGAGCCCGTTCGCCACTTTATCTTTGAAGAATCTTGATGTAGTTCAGAAATGCTCTGAACTTCTACACCGGGATGGTCTTCATCATCATATCCGCTAGATCCTTCTTCGTGCTGATCTTTATCAAATCGATCACCTTATCATCCATGACCCACTGGCGTATTTTGTAAAATCTCACATCAATGTACTTCGTCCGCTTGTAATACATATGATCTTTAGTGAGATGAATAGTACCCTGGCTATCACAATGAACTCGAACTGAATCCTGTATGATACTGAACGTTTCAACCAATCTTCTCAACCACAAAGCTTCTTTTGACGCCTCAACTGCAGCCATGTACTCCGCTTCTGTCGTTGAAAAAGCAATTGTATCTTGCAACTCTGCCTTCCAGCTAATGACGCACTCTACTGTGAACACATAGCCCGTTGTAGATCTTCGCTGATCAAGATCTCCTGTATAATCTGCATCAACATAGCCTTGTAGTAACTTAGGCATCCCCGTTTTCAATCTTTGAAACACCAAGCCTAGTCTCCCAGTCCCTCGCAGATATCGTAGCACCCACTTCACTGCTTCCGAATGTTGCTTTCCTGGATTTAATATGAACCGACTTATTGTACTAACTGCATAGGCTAAGTCAGGCCTAGTGCAGACCATAGCATATATGAGTGATCCCACCGCACTAGCATATGGTACTCGAAACATCTCTTCCTCCTCTACCGGTGATTGTGGACACTGCTTGGAGGATAATTTGAAGTGACCTGTCAAAAGAGTGGTGACTGGTCATGCTTCTGCCATGTTGAATCTCTCCAACACCTTAAAAACATAGTTCTTCTGGGATAGCCAAAGTCTGTCTGAGCTTTTATCTCGAGTGATCTCCATACCTAAGATCTTCTTGACTTCTCCCAAATCCTTCATGCCAAATTCCTTCTTGAGTTAAGCTTTAAGCTTCTGAACAGGTGTCTTGTTTCTTGCAGCAATCAGCATATTATCCACATATAACAACAAATATGTCGGATCATCACTCTACTTGAAATAGACACAACGATCATACTCACATCGGTTGTATTTGACCTTGATCATGAAAGAGTCAAACCGCTTGTACCACTGCCTAGGAGACTACTTAAGTCCATGGAGGGACTTCTTTAGAAGATACACCTATTTTTTTACCTTCCTGAATACAAATTTTAGGTTGTTTTATGTATATATTCTCCTCCAGCTCACCCTACAGAAACGTTGTTTTGATGTCCATCTGCTCCAACTCTATATCAAACTGAACAACTATCGCCAATAACATCCGAATAGATGTATGCTTGACTACAGAAGAGAAAATCTTATTATAGTCAATACCCTCCTTCTGAGCATATCCTTTAGCAACTAACCTTTTCTTGTATTGCTCATTGTTCTTCTTGCGAAAGGCCCATCTGCAACCTATTGTCTTGAAGTCCTTTGGAAGATCGACTAACGTTCATGTTTGGTTTCTATCCAAAGACTCCATCTCTTGCTCCATGGCTGTAATCCACTTGTCGTGGTCATCTGCCTCGATCGCTTCCCTGTAACAGTCAGGTTCTCCTGTTTCTATTACTAATGCGAAAGAGACATGATCTTCATCCCAGTCATATCTTGTTAGTGGCACTATAACTCTTATTGATCGTCTCAATGATATAGGTTGTTGTTGAGTAGCCTCTTGTTGTCTCCATCTGAATCTGAGAAGTCCCCTTCTGACCCTTCAGGCCTTTTAGGGCTGTCTGAGAACCCGACTCTCTTTTTCTGAGTGTCTGTTACCGAACTATCTGAAACTCCACCTTGCGCTTTATCCTCCGTCTTTGACTTTTCTTGCAACATTGAATCTTAGTCAAAGACCACATCCCTGTTGGTAAAGGCGCTCCTTTTATCAGCATCTCAAAGTTTGAAACTCTTGACTCTTTTAGTGAATTTGATGAAAACACACTTAAACTTGAACTCCAGTTTGTTCCTTTTCTGATTATCAACCAAACTATATGTCAGGCAACCGAAAATCCGTAAGGTTGAATAATCCACAAATACTCCTCGCCATATCTCCTCTGGGATCTGAAGATCAATACCTGTTGATGGTGACATGTTTACCAGATAACTCGCATGATTCATCGCCTCTACCCAAAATCCTTCTGACATGTCAACCTGTAATCTGTTTCGTGCACGCTCTGTAAGTGTCAGATTCATGCTCTCTGCTTCTCCGTTTTGTTCTGGTCGCCCTGAAATACATAGCTGGTGTTTGATGCTCTTACTTGATAAGTAATCTTTAAATTTGTTTGGAGGTATACTCGCCTTCATTATCAGACCTCAAGATTTCACCTTCCGCCCCGCCTGATTTTCCACCAAAATTTTCCACTCCTTGAACTTTTGAAATACTTTCGATTTCTGCTTCAAGAAGTATACCCAAACTTTTCTTGAAAAATCATCTATAAAAGTAACATAGTACCTAGCACCTCCAATGAATACTACTGGTGAAGGCCCCCACACATCCGTGTGTATGAGATCTAGCAAGCCCTTTGTCTTGCTGAGATGTAGAGAAAGCTACTCTATGTTGCCTACCCATAATGCAAAATTTAAAAAAATCAAGTATGTAATATTTGATACCTGGTAGAGCACTCTTGTTGTGTAGGACTTGAAGACCTCGCTCACTCATGTCTCCAAGACGCATGTGCCAAAGTCTTGTAGTATCCTCCTTTGTTGCTGCTGAAGCATCATCAACAATAATTCTTCCTGTCAACTTGTACAAGTTTGTTGTTCGTTCTCCTTTGAGAATCGTCATGGAGCCTTTAGAAACTTTGGTTGATCCATCTGCACCGGAAAACTTGTACCCACGAGCTTCTAAAGCTCCCAACGAGAGAAGATTCTTTTTTAAATCTGAAACATGTTGAACGTTCATGAGGGTTCGAACATGTCCATCAAACATCCTCATACGGATGTCGTCGATGTCAACGGTCTTACACACAGCGTCATTTTTCATCAGCACAGAGGCTCCATCATAAGGCTTGTAAGTACTACATGTGATATGTGCACCCCGAGTCAAGTAACCAAGTATCTGAATATTTACCTTTTCCTGACTCAGCTGTTAAGACATCACATGAATCCTCATCTGCTTCTTCGACAACCCCGGCTTGATCTGACTTTCCACTGATACTAGCCCCATCAGAATCTTTGCCGCCTTTCTTCTTCAGTATCTCCTTGTATTTCATACAATTTTTCTTGATGTGCCCTGGTTTCTTGCAAAAGTAGCAAGAGAAACTAATAAAAGCCTTTGGATCCCCTTACTCTTTGATCTTTCCCTCTGACCCTTAACAAACAATCCTGAGATCTCCTCCGTAGAATCTGTCTTCTTCATCAGCTCGTTCCAGAACATCTGCCTGCCATCTTTTAACTCTAAGGTCTCCTTACTATATATGATGGTGGTTGCTAAGTGATTATAACTTGATGGAAGAGAAGAGAGTAACAGAAGAGCTTTGTCTTCTTCTAACTTAACCTCTAAAGCTAACAAGTCGCTTAAAATTCTATTAAAAGCATTGAGATGTTGTAGAATAGACATACCTTCCTTCATCCGAAGACTGTATAACTGCTTCTTCATGAAGAGCTTGTTCGACAAACTCTTCGTCATGTACAGGCTCTCCAGCCTACACCAAAGATCAGCAATTGTCTCCTCGTTCATCACGTTGTAGAGGATCTCATTTGATAGGCATAGTATGATCGTCGCCTTTGTGCGAAAGTCGATGTCGTTCCACTCATCATCCTCCATATTCGATGGCTTATTCTCAATACCAAGCAGGGCCTTGTGTGTGCCCCCCTTTACGAGCAACAATATTACTCGCATCTTTCACAACATGAAGTTGGACTTCCCGTCGAATTTCTCCACCTCGAACTTGGTTGTCATGGTCGTCTTCCTGGCCATCGCTCTGATACCAATTATTGATGATCTATCACTAATCAAAGAATAGAGGAACACCCAGTCGAAGATTCGACAGCAGAAGCGAAAGCGTAGAAGATCTATCACCAGCAAGCAATCACCACACAACCAAGAAATATAAGATTTAACATGGTTCAGCAATGTGCCTACGTCCATGGCAAGAAGGGAGACATTTATTGAAGAAAAATACAAAAGTTCAATGAGATCTCTCTCACAACTCTCAATGGTGGAATTCTAGAATTTCTCTTGAATTCTTGACACACCTTCAAAAGGCCACCCCTGAGGGGTTTATATGGCACCTAGGATGATTCTAGTCTAACACGAACTCAAATGTTTTGAAAATGTTCAGAAAGTTAGAAAAAGCTTTATCTATCTTATTCTGTTTGAAACGGCACTGGGGAACATAAGGTTTCATGGGCGCTTCACTGCAGAAACTGGATCTGGCCCTGATTCCTTAAAATCTCAGTTGTTTGGCCGAAAGTTCAGCTGTTCAGCTGGTATTTCTTCTCTACTCTGGCTTATCTTGCTCTGTCGCTCTGAATATGCTTTATGATGTACTTCTGTAGTTAATTCCTGGTTCTGCTTTAGTTGCTTCTCACTCCTCAAAGTGATCGCATGCACTTGCTCTTTTGGATTCTTCTAGGTATTGCTCAAAGCGATTCTTGTGTTTTTGCAGAAAGCATGCTAGTAATTTGCCCCCACCTGAACTTTTAAATTATGTATAGAGGCTGCTTGATTTCTAATGAAGGCTTCTTGATTTTCTATCTTCGTCTCGGTATACGCCATGAAAGAGCTTGTTTGTTTTATGAAAGCGTGTGTAGTTGTAGCAAGTTGTTCCATTACTGTATCCAAGTTTGATTTATTCTCTTGTAGCGGTGGGTGTTGTTGGTGCTGCTGGAAGTTGTCGGGCTTCATCACATTGTTGTTTCCCCAAGATAGATTTAGGTGATTCTTTCATGCGAGAGTGTAAGTGTTGGAGTAGGGATTGTTGGATCTTTAAAAGTTGTTGATGTAATTAGCTTGTCCCATTTTACAATCTCCACTAGAGTGACATTCTCCACATAAATCACATGATTTATTTGAAGTTTGAATAGCACTTACATTTAGGGCTCCCAATTGCTTTGTTAATAATGCGAGTTAGGCATGAATTATTGAGACATCGTTTAATCCGTGCATGCCTGCAATCTTCTTCAGCGTCTCCTTTTTCACTTCCCTTTGAAAGTCATCAGATGCCATTTCTTCCAAGAGCTCGTAGGCTACATCTCTATTCTTTTTCCCATCAATGTTTCTCTGGCCGCCGCGTCAACTATCATCCTTATATTCGGTTGTAGCCTGTTATAGAAAATTTGGATCACCAACCACCCGAGAAGTCCATGGTCTGGGACTTTCCTAATCAATCTCTTGTACATTTCCCAAGCATCATAAGTAGATTCAGTATCAAATAGGGTAAAGGTTGTGATATCACCCCCGAAATTTTACCAATTTTGCAGGTGAAAAGTATTTAGTAAGGAACTTGTTTGCCATCTAATCCCATGTAGCAATTGTATTCTTGGGCAAAGAATTGAACCATGTTTTTGCCTTATCCTTCAGAGAGAAAGGAAAATTTTCAGTTTCACCCCCTCCGTTGACACACCATTAATTCTTTGCGTATCACATATTCGAGAAAACTTATGATGTGTTCGTTAGGATCGTCATTGAGAAAGCCTCCGAATTGACATGTGTTTTGCACCATCTGAATCAATCCCGCTTGAGCTTGAAGTTGTTTGCTTGAATTGTCAGTGGAATGATACATGAACTAGCTCCGATTAGGGAGGGAACATCGTAATCCCACAGTGCTCTTCTTTTTTCTTGGCCATCCATCGCCGCTTCTCAGTCTTTCTTCTTTTTAAGTGTCAGAAGGTTTGGTCTATCTCTGAACCAGAAGATCGTTGTTCAGTACTCCTGGACCGTCATATGAACTAATCAGGAAGCAGTTCCTGAAAGATCCAACTCTGAATCAACTAGAGGACGACTGCATAGCTGAAATTTTGGTTGCTCGACCGAACTCCTGTATCTTCTAGGATAGCGTCTTTTGCAGCCTGTAAAATAGAAAGTCTAAATGTTAGATTTGCAGTCTGAATTCAAATTAAAAGTAGTATAAAATATTATTTATATTAATAAGAAACAAACAATCCCCGGCAACGACGCCAAAAACTTAATGTTCGAATTAGAAAGTGCACCAATCATTTAACAAGTAACAAAGTAGTGAGTAGAGTATCGTCCTACGAGAATTGATATCTAACTGAGTATCAAACCAATTTGTCTTAATTTTATTTGAATAAATTGATTAGGAAGATGATTGAAAATAAACTACTAACAAAAACTAAAAGAGTTGACTTTATAAGAGAAAAGCGCTAGGGCAATTTATTTCAGTAAATATAATCATATATAAAATTGTGTTTTTGCTATTGAATTTCTACTACTTATGTTAACAATCGAAAGTCCCTATCCTAACTAATATTCTTTCTGGAGCAACACTAATTCTATTCTCTAATTCAATAACCTACAATCTCTCGATCTAATATATTTATAAGTTAGAAGCATTAAGTACAGTGGATCTTTCTCCCATGATTGCACAACTTACGTATCTCCTCTCGGTCCCAAGGTGTTAAGTTGTGATTTCTATTCCTATGATGCTACGTTAGGTTATCTCCTCTCGGTTTAACCATCCGTATAATTGTTGGCCACCAATTAATAACAATAAACTCTAGCATAAAAACTTAACATGCAAAAGATTAAACTTGAAAAACAAAATAGTAAAATAACACAATGCAACAAGATTATATCGTCATAATATTTAACCTACATCAGTGCCCTAGTTATGGTGAATTAGTTAATAATATTAAAAGAGATGCAAAACAGATAAATAATATAAGCTTCATGAAATAGTAAAATAGAAAGAGAAAGATTAGAAAACGCCAATTTATGAAATCCTAGATGATGCCTCCTCACCGTTCTTCTTCAACTTCAATGTACAAAAATTTTCTGCAAAATCCAATAATTTATTAAGAAATTGAAACTTAAAACTTAATATAAAGTTTGTTTTTATGATAAGATGATACAATTACAAGGGATTGCAGCCCTTTATATGACCTCAAAGCCAATTACAATAAGACATACAATAAAACTTAAAATCCAAATTCAACTTGATGTGAGAATTCAATTCTGAATTGGACTGCAGCTACCTGGTGATAATTGCTAAAAATGAGTAGTTAAACGATTGAACTGAAAAATTGTCAACATAAGAATTGTAGACCTTTCAATCATCTTTTTTCAGCATCTTGAGTCATCGGAATTGAACTTCTGTAACGAAAGTTATGATCAAAATACTAAAATGTATTTAGCCTAAATCCGAATCTGATTTTTTCTGCTCTGGTCTTTGTTTTGAACAGTATTCGGGTATGTAGTTGTGGTCAACGGCTGGGCAACCGTTTGATTTTGACTTTTGACCCTCAAATTTTGTCATCCTCTTTTATATGTTGTGTAGTCTCTGTTAGCAAGTCTATTATGTCTCTGAATGTCCTGATCTTGAAATATTCTGCCGCAATCATCTTTTTAACATCGATTTCAATATTTATCTCAATTTTTTGCTCTTTGACCTAATTTCTGCATAAACATAAGAAAATATACCTATGCAACATTAAATGTGTAATAAAAGAGGCATAAAAGTGATACAAAATATAGATGATAATCATAATTATCACACTCGTATACATAACTTTTGCTAGTCCTCGAGTAAAATTCTAATCTAAAAAGAAAAATAAAAATAAAAACTAAAAATCTTAAAAACAAAATAAAAATTCTAACTCACATTCGTAGGAGTCACAATTGCACTTAGCATGTACAACAAGCTGTTAAACCCTTCGTAGACGAGTGTTGTCTCGTGAGGATTTGCAATGAATATAACCACAAAATTCATTGAAAAAATATAAAAAGATTAAGAAAATAACGATAACATAAAAATAAAGAAAGAGAAAAATAAGAAAAAAGAAAAAGCAAAAAATATTTTATTTGGTCAATAAGCTCACTAGTAAATAAGTTTGATAGTTCCCATAAGTAATCATTTCAAGTTCAATCTCCTATCAAGAAATCCCATCTTCTCATCCTATAGACTTCAAATCCTAATATATACCTCACTATCCTACCTAAATTTTCCGATCATGTGCATCTTCGTGAACATGTGATAGTTCTTAACTTTAAATTTTTGATTCAAATTTTCATGCTTAAATATATTTTCTCAATATAGAAGTTCAAAGTATTACCACTTCGTTACCTTTTAAGCACTTCTCTCTTTTTTTCTTACATATAACTCATCCAATTCTCTTAAGAATTCTTAAGGCCAAAATACGTAACTAATTGATCATTAGACTTGTTAATATATAAAACTTTTTTTCAACTTATCTAATTATCTTTCGCGTAAATACCATGGCTTCTTGAGACCAAAGTATCTAACTAATTAATAATTTAAGTTCGTTATTCTTTATATATATATCAACTTTTTAAGTATAAGTAATCCTCATCATCCCAAACTTAAGCCAATGTGTAACTGTGGATAAGATGCATAATTACGTAGATATATTCTAGATGACATTCAATTTTCAGATTTTTCATCTTTCCTAAAAATTAAGGAATCTATTAAATTAATATCCCTATCCAATTCAAACTATATGGTCACTAAATCCTTTAAAACTGAATAAACTTACTGAAATTTTATTTTTTTAGTAAAAGAAAAAATTCTAACCTAAAAATAAAGGAAAAAAGAAAATTCTAAACTCTTTCCGCATACCTAAATCTTGGCATGTCCTCACGCAAAGAAAGATGAATTAGTAACACATGCAAATCACAAATATATATCACCTCTCTAAAGACTAATTTATCTTTTTAAATTTTTAAACAATTATGAACAAATTATCAATCAGAAATTACCCATGTCCATAAAATGAACAGAAAATCATAAACGTCCATTAATTTGAAAGAAATCACTTGGGAAAAATTTCAAAATTTGGATCCTCAAATGTTCTGCTAGCCAGTTGAAATGTCAGCTGCCTAGCCGACTTTCTGGCACAACTGGTCTTTAATTTTGGCTCACTTGTTTCTTTCATCTTGGTGGTTCATCCTGTAGATCTGATTTTAAATTCGATTTTGGTTGAGGTATATGATACAAATCAAATAAAATAAAGGTAGAAAAGTAAAAATAAAATCTAAAAAATTAGAAAACTTGGGTTGCCTCCCAATAAGCGCTTAAAGTTATAGTCTTTAACTAGACTTTCTCTGAACTCTTAAGGAGGCTCGTGTACAAATGGTGTTTGCCTCGAGTTGTTCTTTACAATCTTTTGGACTTTCTTCCATATTTGATTCAGCGATGCAGCTTTAAAATAGAAACTTTGCTTCCTACCTTTTGCACTCTCGAATTTGGTAGACTTGGGCACTTTCCTCGGCTTCTTTTTTGGCTCCTCTTTTGATGGTTCAACTAGTTGCTTGTCCTTGCACCTGAAGGAAGAGTTCTCATTTTTTCACGTCAATTAAAGTTCTTCCTGTGGCTAGGAAAGTCGACCTAAAATGAGAGAAATATTGCGATCTTCCTCCATGTCTAACACGATGAAGTCAGCAGGGAAATATAACTTTTCAACTTTAACGAGCACATCTTCAATAAAACCAAGTAGGTACTTTATCGATCTATCTACTAATTGGAGGGAGACGGTGGTCGGCTTCGGTTCTTCCAAACCCAATGTCCTGAAAACAGAGATGCATTAAATTTATACTTGCACTAAGATCACATAAAACATGTAGAATTTTAAGTTTCTTATAATACAAGGTATAGGAAAACTCCCTGGATCTTCAAGTTTAGGCGGTAGTTTATTGTGCAATATAGCAGTGCACTCCTCATCGAGCTTGATCGTTTCATGCTCCTTCAGCTTCCTCTTCTTAGTTAGGATCTCCTTCATGACCTTTGTATACTTAGGATTATGTTCTAGAGCATCTATGAATGGAATATAAATATACAAAGTTTGAAAATATTCAAAAAGTTAGAAAAATCATTATCTATTTTGTTCTGTTTGAGTCTCTGAGGAAACAACAGTGGGGGAACATAAGGTTTCACTGGGGCTTCACTGCAGGGTTGGATCTGGCCCTGATTCCTTAGAATCTCTACTGTTCGGTCGAAAGTTCGGCTGTGCAGCAGACTTTTCTTCTCTGCTCGGCTTATCTTGCTCTGTCTCTTTACTTCTCCAATGTCTTTATGATGTACTATTTCTGTAGTTAACTCCTGATTCTGCTCCAGTTGCTTCCCATTCCTTAAAGTGATCGCATGTACTTGCTCTTTCAAATTCTTCTTGGTATTGCTCGGTAGCGATCATTGCGTTCTTGCAGAGAGCAGGCTAGCAATTTGCCCTACCTGAACATTCAAATTGTGTATAGAGGCTGTTGATTTCTGATGAGAGCTTCTTGATTTTCTATCTCTGTCTCGATATCGCCATGAAAAAGTTTGTTTGTTTTATGAAAGCATGTGTAATTGTAGCAAGTTGCTCATTACAGTCTCTAAGTTTGATTTCTTCTCTTGTGGCGGTGGGTGTTTGTGCTGCTGGAAGTTGTCGAGTTCCATGACGTTATTGTTGTTTCCCCAAGATAGATTTGGGTGATTCTTCCATGCGGGAGTGTAAGTGTTGGAGTAGGAATTATTGGATCTTTGAAAGTTGTTGACGTAATTGGCTTATCCAATTTGACAATCTCCACTAGAGTGGCATTCTCCACATAAATCACATGATTTATTTGAAGTTTGAATAACACTTACATTGAGGGCTTTACTCTGTTAATAATGCGAGTTGGGCATGAATGGTTGTGATATCGTCTGGTCCGTGCATGCTCGCAACCTTCGGTGTCTTCTTTTTCACTTGCCATTGAAAGTCATTAGATGCCTCTTCTCCAAGAGATCGTAGGATTCATCTCGATTTTTGCCTATCAATGCTCCATTGTGCCGCATCAACTATCATACTAGTGTTCGCTTGTAGCCCGTTGTAGAAGAATTAGATCTTCAACCACCCACAGAGTCCTCAAAGTACACCTAGAGGGGGTGAATAAGTGAAGCGCTAATCAAATGTGAAAGCTAAAAACAATGGCTAATAAGAACTAACACAAATATAGATCCCAAAAAGTGAAGCCGAATTCTCAGTGTAGGGCTCTAGAACTTCTCCTCAATATTCTTTTTTTAAAGAGTTGAAATGCTTCAATAGCTCGCTTGGATCAAAACAAGTGTAGATACAATATCAAGCATATATGAATAAAGCAATAAAAGCAATTCAAGATATAAACAAGTTGAGTTGAGAGACTGCAAATGCAAACACAAGGATATGTTTCGAGGTTCGAACCATTTGCCCTACGTCCCTGCCTTCACCGTGTGAAGAATTTTCATTATCTCCACAAAAGAACTCCACAAAGAAAACAATCCCTTGCACAAAAGGAGAGTACAAAGCCAATAAACAAACCAAATACACGCTACACAAGAGGGTAGCACAAAGCAATTTGAGAAAAAACACTACTTAGTGATCACTAAGACTACAAACTAGAAATCTCACATAAACAAGAATCCGATAAGGATAGATAGAATGATAGCTCAAGTTTGTGAGAAAACTAGAAGTTCTTAATTAAAACTTTTAAGAAAACACTTGAAAAAAATATCCTTAAAGATATAGATATTTGAAGGTAGAAACTTGAATTTCTCAAAATTTGTTTTCTTGATATTTTTTTTTTAAACTATTTCAAACTTTTCAACACAAATTTTCTCTTCAAAAATCTTATAAAATTCTTATAAAGAACTTGTAAAAACTTATTTAAAACTCTCAACTATGACTCCTATTTATAGGAATAGTTTAGAGATGATTAGAGAGTAAACCCAATTGTCAGAACATTGATTAGACCCAAATAAAGTAAAAAATATTCATTTGAAAATAAGACAAAAATAGTCATAATAAAAAACTAGCCATTTCTGATAATTTTGCCTAGGTCGGCCGATCGGCCAGTCGACCGCCAACGGTCAGAAATATGACCATTGGAGAACTCAATTGGCGAATGATCTATCCTGAGTAAAGAATATGATTTCCCTACGACCAATAGTGATAACAATGCCCTCATTTCTTCTACATGTACCATATTTTGTTTCCGTCATGGTTATTACAAATACTTATGGTTCAAGTTCTTCTCTTATATTTTCTATTTTAGACTTAACTCATCACTGGTATCAAAAACTAAGGGAGTACCATCACCAAACAAGAAACAAAGAACATCATCCTGAATCACCACCAGGCAAGTTCATGCATAACTAATGCAAAGCGTTGAGAATCAATGTTATCCCTAACAATGGTAACGGAAATGGTTGTCTCCAATTTTCTCAAGTTAGCCACCAGCTCATAAACATGCACTTAATCACCTTATGTTTGTTGTTTCATTGACTCGTTACACTATGATGTACATTTAAAATGTTAAATCTTTTTTCCTTCAAATAATATCTCCTTAGCTTGTAAATAGATTTCGCAATAGATCTCCCTAGTTAAACCAAATTGTTTTCCAAAATGATTGTTCCATATCTTAAGCTTTGACCAATTACACTCTTAAGTTCTTAGTACAACAATTGGTTTTATTTCTTAATAGTAGTATAAATTTTGTACGTCTCATTTATGTATCACAGATACCAACTGTTTCTTCAACGCTATTAGGCTTTTATTTAATAAACTTTCATTGGACAAGATATTAACCATGGTTTGAAGAAATAGCTCATTCGTATCGGAATCAGCGCTGACTGACTTAGAATCCGGGGGAAGAAATCAAATTAATTGAATTAGATTCGAATCGGGACAAAAATTTGAAAATGAGCCAAAATCAGGCCATACCGGGCCGATATAGGGCCGATATGTAGAGGAGCTTTTGAGCCAGAAAAAGAAAAAAGAAACTTAAAACTTGATTCTTCCCCTCCCCGACCCCAACCGCAGCGACCTCGATAGAGTTAAATCTAAGGTTTTGTGGCTCGGATCTCTCCGGCGGTGACGACGAGACTCGTATCTCTCTGATGGTGACAACACATCTCTCTCCAGCAATCGCGATCTCCTCCGATAAGTAGGAATTTTGGGGTTTTTTTCTTTTTTTGTTCTCTTCATCCTCTTCTTCTTCCTGATGCTTCTTCTTATTCTCCTCCTCTTCTTCTTCTTACCGGTTTTTCTTCTTATTGGTGATGCTTCTTGTTCTCCTCTTCTTCCTGTTGCTTCTCCTCTTCTTATTCCTGCTGCTGCTTCTTGTTCTCCTCTTCTTCGTGCTGTTTCTCCTCTTGTTCTCCTCGTCTTCTTCTACTTGGACAGTTGTTGTTGCTGCTGCTTCTCCTCTTATTTTTCTGCTAGGTTGTTGCTGCTTCTTCTCCTCTTCTTCTCGGCTGTTGTTGCTGCCACTTCTCTTCTCCTCCTTCCTTTTTTTTCCTCCTCCACTTGTAGCTGCTATTGGAGTTTTCTTTAAATGCAAATGAGATAGTCTAAATTATTTCATAACATCAAAATGTTACTAATAATCTTAACAAAATTTTAAGAATTTTTTATTTTTTTAATATCAACCAATATAACTGGGAGGAAATGGCCGATATAGCTCATAAGGCCGATTCTAATATGAAAATTTCGCGAGCGATTTCGACTCTGATTTTGAGATTTCAAACCATGATACTAACAGTGACATTTTATCTCCTAAATTCTTCCAAACATTTACTTATATAATCCCTAGTGTGTTTTTCTCAAGTTCATATTTCTTAAAGCATCCTTCAATTCACTAGCCAATTTATTCAATATTAATAGTTTCTAACCTAAAATTCCAGCAAATATTTCTACATTAAAGTCAAAACATGAATTTCAATAAACAACTTGAGGACAACTCACAATCATTAATATCCTCTTTTTCTATAGCAAGTCTATGGTCCTCACCTTTAGTGAACATAATATTACCAAGAGCTCTCTACTATTACCTCTCTCAGCAAGTTTGTATATCTCCCCTTGTTCCTAAATATTTATATTATATGTGATACACCATGATATGTATCAAATAATCAAGAATTGTCCAGTTTGTTGATGAAATGAAGGTTGGGCCAACTAGCTTGCTAAGTTCTATGGCAAACCTCTCACTTGTCCATAAATTTCCTTTGCGGGGAATCCGCACCAGAACTTCGAAAATTGTCATCACGTTGACACAGTTAATGTTGGAAACTTTTCATGAAGCCTTCTCAATATGAAGATGATCTTCTTTGCCAACCAAATTTTAATAATGACCCCTTCAGTAGAACATCTGATCCCTGCCCTCTTCAAGCACCCTTCATCTTCACTTTCTTGTTAAGAAAGAAATACAACGCACGTAGGTGAGAACCTTATACCTTATCCCTTCAACCATCTAGACGCCCAAATCCCTTATTGCGTCCCTAAAATATTATTCAAATAATGAAAAGAAGTACAGGAAATGTCTGAGCAAAATTTGTTGGCTCCTAGTTAACCTCTTGATACAATAGTGTCACGTACTTACATTGAACTTATCCATACCAAGTGTGGTTAACAGATAACAATCTGATTCAATATCCTGTATCCAAATAGAAACATGCAACAAAAGTTCATAGGAGATTAACTTAAGCGTCGGAGGGGGATCACCGGAGCAATCCGGCCCCCAGCTGACCCTTCTTCGTCCTGCAGGCTCACCCAACAATGTTCAAATCCAACTCAATTTTAAACGAAAATGAATCATCAATAATAAAGAAGATAAAAAGACCTGACTTAGGTGATTAAAAAATTTGAGTATCCTCCCAGTATTCTCTTTCTAGACCAGTATTTTAAATATCGGATATCAGCGATATACCAGTCGGCAAAATTATATACCGGATACCGGGTGCTATATCGCGATATAGTACTAAATACCAGTTGATTATATCAATAGTCAATACATATAAAACATTATTAAAAGAAATAAGTTATTTTCTAAACATCATATAAAAACATCATTAAAATACCACAATGAACATAGAATAAAATAACATGATCTCTCAAGCAAAAAATAATAATAATAATCCAAATAAGTAACTATATCAGTCGATACATCGGATATTTCATCTTGGATATCGGCCGATATATCGGCCACGTGGCGATATATCGGCCCATATCGGTCCAAAACGATATCCGGTAAATTTTTGCACTTACCATATCGTTTTAGATAAAATACCGGTATCTCGACCGATATACCGGTATATCGGCCGATATTTAAAACAATGTTCTAGACCAAAATTTTATGCATTAACGAATTTATTTTCTAATAATATAAAGGTTCATTTCATGCAATGTTCTATAATGGTACCAATCACGAACTAGAACAAGGCCACGAAGCTGTAATAAGTTGCAAAAAACTAAATCTTCAAACCACCTTTTCCTTCTAAAGAAACCAAAAGAACAAATACATAGACAAAACAATCTGATGTCAAGTTCTACCTACAAGAAGTGCGATTATTTTATACAAGATGTGTCATGTAAATGACACAAAAGGAATGCTGCTCAACAAGTCCAGAAGAGAAGCACTTTTTTGCGTAAAGCAAACTCTTGGAAGAAGAGAAGGTTTACGTTTATAAGTAGCCAATGCAATAGGCTGTTCAACGAAAGTAGGAGAAGTGCTAACACATACCTACAGGGGCTCCACTCTTTGCTGATTCAGAAAGTGCATTATCTACTATCTCTTTGAGATGGATAGCTTTTGCACCCCTGCGCACAGCATTGCAGGTTATCAATACCTTTGGTTTGCAATCAATAATCCTTTGAGCAAGGGATACAGCTGAGAAGCCAGCAAATACAACCTACACCAAAGTATATACATGACAACCAAATTCCTCACATTATGAACACAATCCTGAACACAAAGGTCAGTTGAGGATTTTAGTACCGAGTGCACAGCACCAATTCTAGCACATGCCAACATAGCAATAGGCAACTCCATTAGCATAGGCAAGTAGATCACAACCGCATCACCCTTCTTAACGCCCACATGCTTCAAGTAATTGGCGAGCTGGACAATAATAGCGCACTAAACATAACCACACTGCTTGACAAAATACAAACCCAAATCATTTGATCTTTCAGAATGAAAGGAATTTTACCTGGCAAACCTTGTCCAAGAGCTCACTGTATGTTAACTTCCCATCATAACCTGGATCGTTCCCTTCCCAATACAATGCGATCTTGTCACTATTCCCCTCTTCAATGTTTCGGTCCAGAGCATTGTAGCATATGTTTGTGCTGGCTCCCTTGAACCACTACCAATGGCAACACATAAAAACCAGTCAAAATCTTCTTTCTTCTTCATTTTCGTTATCTTTCCACAAGCTATCAAATAAAACTGACCTCAATCTTGATAGGCCCCTTTGTCGCGTCAAGGTTTTCTGAACACACCTCCGGATCCCATTTATTTTCCCAGTAAAACTGTGACGCGATCTCAGACCAGAACCCTGCAGGATCCTCTATCGATTTCTTGTACATCTTCAAATACTATCACATCAAAATTTGTAAAGAAACCATAATATGTCAAGTAATGAGATGCATTAGAGAACACTCTTACTCTTTATCGGACATTTGAAATTAAAATAAAAGGTTGAATCTTTTACCAGAAACAGCAGAATCATTCCAGCAAAAAGAAAGTCCAAAACATAAGATAAAGAGACAAAACACTAAAGTTTTATAATTAGAGATCACGGTTACATTGTTCATAATATATCAAGTAATACCATGCCATGAAATTTATCAGTTATCCAGCTTAATCGTTCATCTCCAGATAATACCACATGAAATTTATAAAGACACCAAATTATATCAAGTGATTACTTATATCAGTCATTGAAATAAAAGCTGAAACTTTTACCAAGAAACAGCAGAGTCAGTTTTAAAATTTCTAATTAGATATCATTGTTGCAATGTTAATAAGAACCAAAGAATTCTAGTCAGACACACAATAATAATTCTTAATTAACCCGAAAAAAACGATTCAAACTAATGGCGAAGTCAAGATAAGAACTTCTCCTATAAATTAAGATACCAACTTTTTCTTAAAAAAATTTCCTACTACAAATCAGGAGTACATTGTACATAACAATCAATAATAAATTCTAACTGAAAAATGAAAAAGAAGATGAGCCTTTTGTCACAAACGCAGCAGAATCTTCCTAACTAAAACCTTTATTGCCAAACTTCCAAACAGGTGGTGGCTTTGCCGAGGAGGTAATAGTAATTGTCCACAAAAATACCATCAAAAATCTCTAATTCAGCTGCAAAAAAAAAAAAAATTTTTAAAAAAGGTGAAAGGGGCTTAATAGTTGATATACTTGTTGAGGGGAGGAGACGAGGGCCTGGCTGGAAAATTGGTCGCTGGGGAAGACGAGGTCGTCCTCCTCGGAGGCGAGGGACTCGCCGAGGACGACGGCATTGAGGCGGGGGATTTTTGCCCCGCCCGACGGGAACTGGGACATGGAATCCACGTGGCGGAGGTGATAGGAGCTGGCGACGCTCTTGCTCTTCCTCGGCGATGAATTGGTCCCCCTCGCCGCTGCAGCGAGAGAGGGCGAATGGCGGTGGAGATGAAGAGCTTTGTGGGGGCATGGGGGGAGAATGCCGATCCAAGGCTGCAATAAATAGAAACGAGACATAATAACTAGAAGGGGGGGTGGAGGTGGAAGAGGAAGGAGGGTATTGGTTGTCGGAGGGGAGAGGAGGAAGAAAAAGGAGGAGGTGGAGGAGGTTAGGGTTGAGGCAGAAGAATGGGGAGGAGGAAGAAGGAGACAGGGAGATGGAGAAGGGGATGGCAGAGAGTAGGGCGGCGCCTGCGCAGAGCGAAGGGCGATGACGGGGGTGGTCGCCGTTGCGCTCTCTCCCTCTCTCTTTCTCCCCCCGCTCCCTCTGTTCTGCTCTCTCTTTTTTCGCGCGGAGGTGACGATATATGCACGGACAAATTTTTAAAATAATCTTTATTTTTTTAAAAAAATAATTATAAAAATAAACCCTCACTAAAATAATTGTAAATAAAAGCAGATCTGTCACATCTGTCACATTGGTGTCACGTCCGCCAAAGGTTATCCATTGAGGCCAGTTAGGCTCACAGAACTCCGGCCTTAACAAGACGGGACTATTTTTTTAAACTCAAAATAATCCGGCCTTAACAAGACCAGACATTGTTGCACAGAACGAAAATAGTCTGGCTATGACAAGACCGGAGTTTAAGTTCTGTAGAATAAAAAGTTTAGCCTTACCATGGCCGGTCTTTTGCCTTCAACAGATTTCAGAATATAGAAGTGCGGCCTTACCACACTTCTTGTTACAAAACCAGAAAACTGCAAACACAGATTTCTGGACAATATTAAAAAAAATCCAAACTCAATACAATCTCAACAGATCTCAATCCTAATATATTTGAGCCACAATCTTAATCCAACTCAACATATCAGTCCACAAACTCAATACACAATATCTCAAAACACATATTCATACTCAATCCAACACAGCAATAAAACTATTTCACAAATGCAAGTTCACAACATATCGATATACAAAATATAATCAACGACACAAACTAATATCTCATATAAAACTTTCATCAATTCCATATAATGTATCATATCATATATTAATTTAACACAAGTATTTCAATTATACAAACAAAATAATGCACGTTTAATTCCATGGCGTCCTCGTCCTCGGTCACGACCACGTGCAAGGGTAGTCTGGGAGGTAGCTTGTGTATATGATGGTCCGCCTCCTTCTCATTTCTTCGGTGTCGTGCATGTCTAGCAACGGGCTTAGAAGGTCATGCCTCGTCTAGTGGATGTCTGACATGTCATGTATGTGTAATCGGTTGTTGCGGCAGATGCGCTTGGCGTGCATACCGACTCCTCCCTACCATCCTCTCCATGAAAATCTACATCCTACGGAGTATCGAGCCCTCTGACCCTTGTCCTCCAAAGCCTGCGCCACCCTAATATCCATGGTGATAGATCCCTCAGCCTGTATCATGCATTTTAATATAAACACATTAATATATAACAATTAAAATGTGTATAAGATTGTTTTAATAATATTACAAACTCTCGCTTATATACCCCCGCAGGCTGGTAAGTGGCTGGCGGATCGACACTCCGAATAATCCAGCAGCGGGTGATCCCTCAATACCATCTCATATATTCAGATCAATCTATTAATGGATATCTCTGATCCTGTACTCTATCGGCTCGATTTGCCCACTGGTCAATAAGCGCCGCGTGAAAGTGTACCCAATCTATCTGACGCTTGCAGTCCACTCTAAGCAATTACTTGACGGGCTCAGGGATATGTTAATTGAGGCTGAACTGACGGAACACTCTGAGAGAGAGAGAGAGAGAGAGAGAGAAAGGGCGGGGAGAGAGGGAGAGAGGGCTGAGAGAGGGAGGGAGATACTTGGGTTGTCTCGCCTGTGGGGAGAATAAGGGCAGAAGGGGGGCAGGGGAAAGTTAGAGGAGAGAGAGAGAGAGAGAGCCGATGAGGGAGAATTAGGGCAAAAGGGGGAGAGTTAGAGAGGGGGGAGAGTTAGAGTGAAAGGAGACAGTTGGGGGCCCGAATTTGTAGGGTTCATTTTTTTTAGTTTTGCCATACAGAGTCCGACCTTGCTAAGGTCGAACTCTGTAAACAAGCCAATACAGATTGTAATACAGAATGCTGATGGTATGTGAGAATCTTTTTTTTGGTTTAGTGATAAGAATCCGGCCTTGGCAAGGCCAAACTTCTATAAATCTCTCCAGATAATTCCGGTCTTGCCAAGGTCGACATTTTCATTACCCAATTTCTAAGGTCCGACCTTGCCAAGGCCGGACTTCTGTGAACCCCCCTGGCGGCCATGCTGGAGCCCACAGTCAACCGTTGGCCGACGTGGCACCAACATGGCCGAGGGAGGTTGGCTTTTGAAATTATTTTTGGGATGAGTTTATTTTTATAATTATTTTAAAATTAGGATTATTTCAAAAAATTGTCCATGGACAAACACCATTCGTGAAGGAGTGGGAGAAATCTAACTTCACTAGCTTTTCGTAAAAAACTCATGGGAGAAATCTAGCTTCACCGTTCATGCAAGAGTCGTTCGCTCGATTTTATAACTATAAATAAAAAAATAAATAAACTAATACACCCCCGCCGTCAGTGAAAAAATTGACCGATCGATCAGGAGAAGAATGAGAAGAGAGAGGAAGAATGAGGAGGCAGAAGAAGTGGGAGTTGAAAGAGGAGGAATGAGGAACTGCTCTCTTTCAGATTAAGATGGATGAATGGACGGATAAACAAAATTTCTATATGAGTCATCAGAGAAAACTTTCTTTAGGTCCGTTTTGATAACAAGTATATTATTGTTGTCAATGACAAACCAACCGATCAGTCAAGAAGAAGATGAGGAGAGAAAAAAAAAAGGAGGGTATAGCTGAGAGAGAAAGAAGGAGGAGGAGAGAGTCGACGCTGTTATCTTTCTCGTGGATGAAGAAGGACGATGGACAGATGGAGATAAAATCTCCCTTCGGTCAGCTTTGACTAATATACCGTGTTTGCAATCGAAAACCGACCGAATTCCATCGGCAAAGAAGAAGGAGAAAGGGAGGAGGAGAGGAAGGAGGGGGGGAGGCTGGAGGGGGAGAGGTGCATTGCTGCTTCAGCTGCTCTCTCTTGCTTGCTCTCTCGCTATGAAGATTGACAGATGAAAAGATGGAATGATAAAACTTGTGTAGGAGTCACGAGAGAAAACCTTTCTTCGGTCGGTTTCGATAATAGTAACAATTAATATTTTTATATGTGAATTTTTTTAGGGGGGCTGGGGTTTGGGATTTTTCTCTCACTCGAACCCATGTTTCTCTCATCTTTGTTTGGGGAAAAAATAGCCTGGGGGAGTAGTTTTTCAATTATATAGTATTGTTAATTGTTGAAAAAATAAGAGGGGAGTTGACTAATCAATCTTAGACGGCAGTTTGTTCTTGTTCACCTCGAGGGAATAAGATATAGTAAGAAAGGTTCGGCAGTCATTTTCATTTTTTTCCTTCATCTCATTCCATCAACGTTATTTTATTAATATCAATTACAATATTATAATATCAATTACAATATGTAGTATCCGAAACCATTTCGGGCAAGAAATTCAAAATTAGACTCAAGTTTTGGGTCAAAATCTCTTCTTTCTTTATTAGGTTTGGGTCGGATTCAGATTATAAGTAGAGATTAATTTTTAAAGTGTAATTCAACATTTATTAGATGCAAATCGGAAAAAAATACATAATTTTATTTTTATATTAATATTTTCATGTTTTTTATTTTTATAGTTTTATCAGAAATGTATGGTAATGAGTTTCATTTTTATAATATTTATTTTCTTTTTGAGTTTGTTACAGGTTTCAAGTTAGAAAGGCATACCTAAACTTGAGCCGCAAAGAATTCGGTATCTACTTTTTAGATTTGACGGTGACTGAAGCTTTCAAATCCAGCTCCACTTCCTGTTCTAATACTTTTCTTACAATTCTACTAGATAACTCTTAAGTAAGTACAATCAGAGACAAAATAGATGCAAAATAGGAGACCCAAATCTGACACGAACGAGCCAACACGGTTTTAACATGAATGAGACAGCCTAGTATGACACATGGCTACCGTGTCGGTGCAGAGTCTGCAGACCCATACAATAATATCGCACATGGGCCTGGTCAGTAAAAGATGCAACACGTCCCCGACCAACCGATTCAGATCTAAACTCGACCTCAGACCCAAGCCTGGTGGGCTCAGTCAGACCCAGACACCCCCCACACTTCATCACTACTTGTTGGTGAATCAAGTTCTTTTGTCAACTACATCATCATTTTTCTGCAACATCATCACTACTGTTATAAATATCTCCCCTAAATTTTAGGTGTGATTGGGCCTAGTATGAGGATGATTTTATTGCCATGTGGGTTTTGGAGCCCAAAAAATGAAGTGTACCTGCACTGCATCAGTCTGCCAAAAGGACGCTTGTCATTTAGGCCACCTAAATGAATGGGACATCCTTGATCAGTAATTTGCAGACTAACTTGATCTTATTACAAATATTAAATATTTAAGATTGTTTGGATTATTGATATAAATGCATTTACGACTGAAGCGTACCAACAACTCAACTTGCATATTTAAATACGGTAGTTGGAGCTGTATATAGCTCTAATTGCAACAGTTAGAGCTACATTTTATGTGTTTTGTCGTAGTTGTGCAACTGAGATACAATAAAGAAAATTAAAAGGAGGAGTCATATATGTTTTTTTTAACAATTTCTATGCAATACAATTTAAACGGGCATTAAACCAAAAAACTCTTTTGAAACAAAAAGTATATGACATTTTTAGCCCAAACGAAGCTAAATATTGAATATTACTATCTGTATGTGGTATTCATTGGCATTTTCTGTAGTTGTGCTGTCACTGTGTATAAATAAATGAACATGCAAGTCTTAAATCATCAAATCAAACATGCAATTTTTAACCATGAAGTCTTTGTTAAAAAATGATATACGAAATACTGCTAAGCTATTTAAATTAAACTTTCAAGAAGGAAGGAACTTCTCTATTTTGATCGAGGCGTGCGGAGCACTGTCCTTAAGAGTAGATCGCGCCCCTCTGAGAGAGTATCTCGGTGCAGCAGGTTGATGGCGGCCTACCCTCCAGGATTCAACGATCGCTGGCCCTGCAAGCATGCACTCGCAATGCACAGGCCCTCGAACAGCTCGGTTTTGTTTCCTCCAGAGATGCAGGGAAGAACTGAAGAGTCTAAGAAAATTTCAGAGGAAGAAGAAGATGGTTGAGTTCTGTTTTTGATAGCAGAGAATAGATCCTTTATAAAGGGAGTTTATCATCATTAGAAAATCTTTGGGAAGATAATAAATCCTTGGACAGAGAACCAATTTTTCCTTGTGCAGAGAAAGCCTCGGGAAGAGCCACTGCAATGACAGGACATGACAGGGAAAGATACGAATCTCAAAGCTATCTCTGACCCAAATATTATGACAGGATTTGAAAGATTTTATTTTAATTTTAAATCTAAAAATAAAATTGGCAAAACTTAACCCATTCAGGCACACCCGCGAGGCTCTGAAACCCGGATTTGCACCCCCTGCGCGTGCGATGCGGGCGCACATGCGCATTAAGGTTTTCTGGATCCGGTAACCCAATTCCCTTCACTGGGCCTCAATGGGCTTGTGTGCGCGCGAGCACCCCCTGGTTCTATCCCACACAACCCATCATGAAAGGGACTCCATATATAAACACTAAGGAGTTCTTATCCTATCTAATGTGGGACTAAAGGAACTTGGCTTAATTTTAAAATACCCTCAAAATGCTAACAATCCCCCACTATTTCAAAATTAAAAGAAAGGATAATAGGAACGAGAGAGAAGAGGAGGAAACATAAGAACTCAATGCATCAATAATGGTGACTTTTGGTCTATGAACCACTACCTAGGATATTTAGGTGTGTCCCACAGGAAGTTGGTGAAACATAAAGTTTCTATGAACCAATCTTCCTAATTATGGATCATTGACCTACAACCCACATATCATTCATAGAACCGAGCTGTTCAAAACGGGTTGGCGCGAATCGGCCATGCGCCCTACCTGGATATTCATGAGCGCTCTAGAGAATATGTCTACATTCTCATAGGAAGCGGCCCCACTTCCACACTCATATAGGTGGATCCATCAAGTGTGCATTGCAATTAAACACACCACCCAATAAGGGCTATGGTAATCCATTAAGAGCTAATACTCATCCTTTGCACATTACAATTTGCACTATCTACATCATAGGAAGGGACTTCTCAATAATAAAATAATGACAGTGCATCTCCAAGTCAACAAATGATTTGTTATTACCCATATGAACCTACTTCATGAGTTCATCAATCACATATGTTGGGTTACTATCATTTTTGACTCTTTGTTATAGACATGAGTCCCATTCCCCTCGATGTATTCTCCACTAGTTTTCTCCCTAGTGGTTTGGTAAATGGATCACTTATATTAAGCTCTGACCTCACATAGTCAAGAGATATGATCCCATCATCCAGCAACTGCTTTACAATTTTATGTCTTAGGCGAATATGCTTACTCTTTTCATTGTATATTTTATTCTTAGCTCTAGCAATAGTAGCTTGGTTATCACAATGAATAGACACAGACGGAGCTGGTCTCTTCCAAATTGGTATATCAATCAAAAGATTCCTGAGCCACTCAGCTTCAGTACCTGCCTTCTCTAAGGCAACAAACTCAGACTCTATAGTGGAGCGAGCTGTGACGGTTTGCTTGGATGATTTTCAAGACACCGCGCCCCCACCAAGTGTGATCACATATCCACTTGTAGACTTTAACTCATCAGAATCAGAGATCCAGTTAGCATCTGAGTATCCCTCTAAAACAGAAGGAAAGCCACAATATGTCAAACTATAATTAACAGTTCCTTTTAGATATTTTAGCACTTGATATAATGCTGTCCAATGGTCCTTATTAGGACAGTGAGTGTAACGACTAAGTCGTCCCACGACATAAGTAGTGTCAGGTCGTGTATAGTTCATCAAGTGCATTAAACTACCAATGATTTGTGCATACTCAGATTGTGACACACTTTGTTCTTTATTCTTTCTTAAGTGAATGCTACCATCATAAGGTGTGAAAACAGGAGTGCAGTTAAAATGACCAAATCTCTTCAACATTCTTTCTATATAGTGTCCTTGTGAAAGCATGATATGATCAGAATCTCTAGTTATTTTAATTCGTAAGATCACATCAACTTCACCCATGTCTTTCATATCAAAATTAGAAGACAAAAATAATTTGGTGTCATTTACAATTTCTAAGTTTGTACCAAATATAAGCATATCATCAACATATAAACATATGATAACACTAACATTATCCTCAAATTTAGTATAGATACATTTATCAGCATCATTAATCTGATAACCATTGGAAACAAGAACACTATCAAATTTATCATGCCATTGTTTGGGTGCTTGTTTTAAACCATATAAAGATTTTACAAGTTTGCAAACTTTATGTTCATTTCTAGTTGTCACACAACCTTCAGGTTGGTCCATATATATTTCTTCTTCCAATTCTCCATTTAAGAATGCAGTTTTAACATCCATTTGATGTATCACAAGTTTATGAATAGATGCTAAAGCAAATAACACTCTAATAGATGCAATTCTAGTCACATGAGCAAATGTATCAAAATAATCAAAGTTTTTCTTTTGAGTGTATCCTTTAGCAACCAATCTAGCTTTAAATTTATCTAAAGACCCATCAGGTTTCATCTTTCTTTTAAATATCCATTTGCAGCCAATAGGTTTTGCACCTGGTGGTAAATCAACAAGTTCCAAAGTGTGATTTGATAATATGGATTCTAATTCATTATTAATAGCCTCTTTCCAGAATGGAGCATCCGGAGAAGAGATCGCCTCTTTATAAGTGAGAGGGTCATCACCAACAAGAAATGTATAGAAATCTTTACCAAAGTCAGTTTCTTTTCTAACTTTTTTACTTCTTCTTAGTTCAATCTCTTCATTATCATTAGATTCTTGTGCATGACTAGATGATGAAGCATGAGATGGTTTATCAACATGGGTTTTCAATGGAAAAACATGCTCAAAGAATTCTGCATTTTTAGTTTCAACAATAGTGTTAATCTCCATAACATTATTATCACTTCTAGTCACAAGAAACCTATATGAAGCACTATGATGTGCATAGCCTATAAACATGCAGTCAAAAGTTTTGGGTCCTAGTTTCTTTCTTTTGGGTTCAGGTAGAAGAACTTTAACTAGGCACCCTCACACTTTTAAATAGTTTAAGTTTGGTGCATGTCCTTTCCAGATTTCATATGGAGTTATACCGGTTTTCTTATAGGGTATTCTATTTTGAATATGACAAGCAGAGAGTATAGCCTCCCCCCACAGATTCAGAGGTGCACCTGAACTTATAAGCATAGCATTCATCATATTTTTGAGTGTTCTATTTTTTCTTTCAGCAACACCATTAGATTCAGGTGAATATGGAGGGGTAATCTCATGAATTATGCCATGTTGTTCACAAAATTCATTAAATTGTTTAAGTTCATATTCACCACCTCTATCCGATCTCAATCTCTTTATTTTCTTATTTAGTTGATTTTCAACTTCTGACTTATATTTTAGAAACATTTCATAGGCTTCATCTTTGGATCTTAATAGATAGACTACTGTATATCTAGAACAGTCATCAATAAAAGTGATATAGAATCTTTTACCACCTCTAGTTAAGTTGTTTTTAAGGTCATCAAGATCACTATGAATAAGCTCAAGCAATTCAGATTCTCTTTGTACACTTTTGCATGATTTCTTAGTGGATTTAGATTCAACACATATTTCACATTTGTCATGATCAGATATAGTTACATTATGCAAGAGACCTATATCTTTCATTTTCTTAATGTAAGAAAAACCAACATGTCCTAACCTACCATGCCAAAGATCACAAGAGTCAATCATGTAAGCAGAAGAAGTAGATGCATTTTCATTCATGATTTCAAGTACATTCAGCATAAATAAACCCTGACTACAGTACCCTTTACCAACAAATTGTCCATTCCTAGTCATTACAATTTGATCAGATTCAAAGCAGATCTTAACTCCAGCTTTTCCAAGAAGGGAAACAGAAATGAGGTTCCAACGAATCTCAGGAACATGAAGCACATCTGTAAGAGAAAGGATCTTCCCTGAAGTGAGCTTGAGAAGCACCTTTTCCTTACCCACAACGGGTGAGGGCCTCGAATCGCCCATGAACACTTGTTCACCATCATCAACAGAGGAGTAAGAAGAGAAAGCTCCTCTGTCGGCACATATATATCGGGTTGCCCCGGAATCAATCACCAAATTTTTATTATGTGCAACCATGTTCACTTTAGAGATTACAGCAGCAATAATGTCACTCTCAACCAGGCTAACTTGTGGTTTGAATGGAGCCTCACCAGTCTTCCGGAACCTACACTGTGCTGAGTAGTGTCCGGGTTTGCCACACACAAAACAATTTCCTTTCTTCTTGAAAGTAGAGTTAGGGTTTCTTTTCATCTTAGGATTCTGATTGGTTTGAAGTTTGGCTTATGAAAATGTTTTTTTAGTTTAGAAGGCTTGCTTTCAATTAGATTTACCTTGGAAGTAAACTCCTTGGCCCTTTCAGTTTTCTCTCTCTCTCTATTTTTCTCTTCAATTCTAATATGAATTATTACATCTTCAAGGTTCATTTGTTTTCTTTTATGTTTCAGTTCTTTCTTGTATTCTTTTCATGAGTCGGGTAGTTTTTCAATTAGGGCTCCAGCAACAAAGGATTCGGGTAGGGTGATATTTTCATTTTTAAGATCATCAATTAGAACATGGTATTCATGAATTTGAGAGGAAATATCTTTTTCATCAGACATAACAAAATTCAGAAAATTTCCAATAGCAAATTTTTGAGTTCCAGCATCTTCAAGAATGTATTTCTTATTAAGACTTTCCCAAATTTCAGTTGCAGTTTTATAAGGACAGTAAACATCAAATAGTGCATTACTAAGTGTGCTGAGAATGATGTGCTACAGATTTTGTTGGCCTTTTCCCAGTTTTGCAATTCCTTTTCTTTCTCTGGTTTAGGAACAGTTATAGCAAAAGCATAACCAGTTACATCAAGTGTGGACACAACCTTTTCTTGCCATCTTTTATAGTGGGTTCCATTAGATGGTTCAATCCTAGATATGTCAGGCAGAGACTTAACATTAGTAACAGCAACCATAGCAGTGTCCATATCTACTCTTAAGATTGTTAGAAAATGATATACGAAATACTGCTAAGCTATTTAAATTAAACTTTCAAGAAAGAAGGAACTTCTCTATTTTGATCGAGGCGTGCGGAGCACTGTCCTTAAGAGTAGATCGCGCCCCTCTGAGAGAGTATCTCGGTGCAGCAGGTTGATGGCGGCCTACCCTCCAGGATTCAACGATCGCTGGCCCTGCAAGCGTGCACTTGCAATGCACAGGCCCTCGAACAGCTCGGTTTTGTTTCCTCCAGAGATGCAGGGAAGAACTGAAGAGTCTAAGAAAATTTCAGAGGAAGAAGAAGATGGTTGAGTTCTGTTTTTGATAGCAGAGAATAGATCCTTTATAAAGGGAGTTTATCATCATTAGAAAATCTTTGGGAAGATAATAAATCCTTGGACAGAGAACCAATCTTTCCTTGTGCAGAGAAAGCCTCGGGAAGAGCCACTGCAATGACAGGACAGGACAGGGAAAGATACGAATCTCAACAGCTATCTCTGACCCAAATATTATGACAAGATTTGAAAAGATTTTATTTAATTTTAAATCCAAAAATAAAATTGGCAAAACTTAACCCATTCGGGCACACCGCGAGGCTCTGAAACCTAGATTTGCACCCCCTGCGCGTGCGATGCGGGCGCACATGCGCATTAAGGTTTTCTGGATCCGGTAACCCAATTCCCTTTACTGAGAATCAATGGGCTTGTGTGCGCGCGAGTACCCCCTGGTTTCTAGCCCACACAACCCATCATGAAAGGGACTCCATATATAAACACTAAGGAGTTCTTATCCTATCCAATGTGGGACTAAAGGAACTTGGCTTAATTTTGAAATACCCTCAAAATGCTAACAGTCTTGCTTTATAGTAATATCTAATGTCATCACGCTAATCCCACTCATATTATAAATCATTGATTATCTCTTTCATATCTAAAGTTTCCTATAATCATGTATTAGCAACCTCTTTCTTTGACTTAAAGTTGGGAGAAAAGTTATTAGTTTGCCAGAATGAAAGTTTGCCTTCTCAGCTAAAACACACATTATTATGTTAACATACATTGAACCTGAAGCCTCTTCCTTGAAGTTTAAACAATAACTGTTAAGGCCTAGTTTGGCAATTAGGTCTTAGTCCACGGAACCATGGTTTCGTGTGGTTTTGACGCCAAATCACAAAACTGAAACCATCACTTTTTTATAACCAAACTAGAGTCTTTTAAACTGTGGTTTCAAAGCCTTAAAAGTTAACGAAATTATGATTTTGAAAACCAACTTTGAGTAGAGTTTTCTTGAAACCATGAAAATGAAGAGAAGCCAAACAACTTTTGAGGTTTGTGAGCGCTGACTCAGGTATAGATCTTGAGTATGGACTCAGATAATCAAGAATTAAAGAAAAGAAGGGGAGGAGATCTTAAACGTGAACTCAGATATAGATCTTAATGAAAACATCAAATGTGGTGAAAAATTCTCTGAGGACTTTCTCACGTGCGCCAAAATTATAGAAAACACGCAGACAAATAATCACAGAAAACACAAAGGAATTTTACCCGAAAGGGAAAATCACGGGAGAGAGATTCAACTTTAATTTGAAAGAATTAAAAGCAGAGATCAGTGGCTCTGTGATTACAGATGTTCTAGGGTTTTGTTTTCCAACCCCCCTCTCGTTAGAGAGAGTGAAGTATTTTTACATGAGGGAATGACTTTGGATAATTGTTTAATCTGGTGGTTGGTCGTAATCATAAAAACTCGATCTGATGGTTATAACTACATGATTTGTTGATTGTAACCACTTGATTTGTTAGCTAGAGATAAGATCTGTGGCTGGTGATAAGGTCTGTTGGTGTAACCCCTGTCCCTGATGTACGTATCACTCGATACGACGTATAACATTGATTTGACCTCTAGGGTAGTCCGATTGAGCTGATTTCAGTTTCAAAAATCATTTTCTAATATTTTAAATTTTTAGGATTTTCTGAAATTTTTCTGGATTATTTTGGAAAATCGCCGGAGTCGGTGTCGACCGATACTGATAATCTGCTTTCCGATTTTTATTTCACAAATGGAATTGTATTTTGAGAATCCACTTTCACCATGTGTCTTAGAATCGTAGTATTTACAATAGGAGATTTTTGGGGATTGTTCTGAATTTATCGAAATCCGGGCGAAACTGGTGTCGCCTGGTACCGGCGACACCTTTCAGGATTTTTAATTGGCAAACCAGATTGAATTTCATCAAACCGTTTTCATATTACATTGCAGGATAATATTCTCTATTTTCTGTAATTTTTGGACATCATTCGGAGCTGGTCGGATTTTGGGCCAATATAATAATATAATATTATTTTAATTTTTCTTTTTCTTCTCCCTTCTTCCACACGCCTCTTCTCCACCGCCTAAACCCAACCGCCTCTCCCTCTCTCTCCTATAAAATCCTCTCTCTCTCCCCCCTAATTCTCTCTCCCAAAAACTTTCCCTCTCTCAATTCTCACTCTCTCCCCTCTCTCTCCCCTCTCTTCCTCCCACATAATGTTTGAAGGGGGTTGTTTTATCTATTTTGGGGTTTTCCAATTTCAAATTGGATAGGTGCAGGGTTATACAAATGGCCTTGCAAACTTGGATGGCCTTATTGCTTGCGATCTTTGTTCCTTTCTTTCTGGCTCCTCTTCTTATTCGTCTTCTCCATTGGAATATGATTCAATTTCTCTCCCTTTCTCTCTCTTGCTGACCGTCGCCGGCGGCCAGATCTACCGCCGGCAAGGCTCCCCCGCCGCCGGCCAGCGACGCTGGCCGGCCATGGGCGCACAGCAGCAGTAGCGCCTCTGCTGCTGCTGCGTGTGTGCTGTGTGTGTGTGGGTGTGTGAGGTGTGTGTGTGCTGTGTGGGTGTGGGTGGGTGTGTGCCGTGTGTGTGTGCTCTCTGTGTGTGTGTGGGTGTGAGGTGCGCGTGTGCTCTCTCTCTCTCTGTGTGTGTGTGTGTGTTGTGTGCGCGCGCTGTGTTTGTGTGTGGGTGTGTGAGGTGTGTGTGCTGTGTGTGTGAGTGTGTGCTGTGTGCGCGCGCTGTGTGAGTGTGTGCTGTGTGCGCGCGCTGTGTGCTATGTGTGTGTGTGAGTGGGTGTGTGAGGTGTGTGTGCTGTGTGTATGTGGGTGGGTGTGTGCTGTGTGTGTGGGTGTGCGCTGTGTGTGTGTTGTTGGGTTCGGGTTCACACCCGAACCCACTATAACCCTATCGGGTTGGAACAAACCCATTAACCCATTATTGGGTTAAGGTGTAAACCCAGAAACCCGATAACCTGTTACCCATTTGACTTAAGTTAACGGGTATGGGCTGTGGATCTAAACCCGACCCGTTATGAGCCCAAACCAGCATCCAAACCCAATAAAGGCAATTTGATAGAAAACCCCCTGTTACTTTTCAGTATTTGCGTTTGAAATATCTTTATGTGTGTATTTAACCCATTTCCGTTATTTTTAGCTTTCGGGCGATATCGGGAGCATCAGGATTCCGATTTGGACGATTCTGGATCCGTTGCGATCGTGAGAAAGAGTGCTACCTTCCTGTGGATAGTTTGTGAGTGTTTTATTTTATAAATTGTCTTGTTAGTAGATTAATGAAATTGGTTGCTTTATTGAAATAAAACATGATTACCGGTAAATCCCCGTTGTTCATATTTACTAAATTGTAAACAATAGTAAAACACTGTAATAAACATTGTACTTAGAATATTTTTGATAACTAAAAGACGTTGAGTGTGACACTGGATGTCTATTTAGGTCATGTTCATGTACCACTGACATCCGGGCCACTATGTCACCATATTCTCGGACACGATTATGACATGTATTGTATCATAGTTACGTTACATGTACACTGATCCACAGATATGCTATGACACCACACTGTCACTAGACATGCATGCTAGACACCGTTACTGTAATTCACAGGACCCGGTATTACACGAGACACGGACTACTATTCTTACATATACTAGTGCTACGCATATATGTTACACGGATGATGGCTGCACATCTATGTTCCACTAGTACACGGATAAGTACCGCCATTTCATATTATTATTATCATCATTATACGGATACTGTAGTTTACTGTACATGATCTTAGACACTGACCACTGTTATTACATGTACATGTTGCACAGCTACTATGACACGTCACACTCTCTTATTTCGTATTCATGTCCCACCGATATATAAATGCTCCACTTCATGGATACTCGTTACACAGACAGCACTGCTACATATGCTCACCGCACAAGTGTACATGTATGTGTTGTTTCTATCTTCTTGTCATATGAATCACCGTGCATAGTACATGTATTATTGTTCATTTTATCCCATATGATTGTTTCCTGTTACTGATATGGATATTCCTGTTACTGGACATGAGAGCTGTTGATATGCGATATGTGGAATTCCACATTTATTGTTCCCGTTTTCCTGTTATATTGTTCCCGCTTCCCGTTATATTGTTTTATGCTATCAACAGAGCTCAGGTCCTGTTATCATGTTACCCGTATCATGTACTATAGTTGTTCTTATTACCTTGTATCCTTGACATATCAGATCATAAAGCTAACTTGGGTATGGGGGAGACTTGACGGTTGATTAGATCTTATCGGGTGATGTACTGGATCCATATTGTTCTCCCACTGCAGGGGATGGTAGTGCTACCTACCAATTGCTCCATGAGCTCCCGTTACTTGATTCATGCTCCCCTCTTAGCGGAGGGCCCTGGTCTCAGCAGCCAGGGGTTTGTTTAAGGCCGTGATCCCGGGTATGCACGGGATACACCTACCCGATAAGAGATCCTCGACCATGGGTTTCCAATTAACATAATAAAACAGTATACACAATAGTGACATCGGGAACACTTGTTATTTGGTCACTCTCTCGTCTGGATAATGGTACCCGTAGGTCATGTCCAGATGGGTTCGACTGGAGTGCGGGCTCCAGTATGAACTGCCAGTGGTATGGGACACTGGAAGAGATTGATTAAAATACCAGGTGGTACTGATTGCTACTATTGTATAAATAACATGACTTGCCTGATCCATGTATTCTATTGTTTAGTTGTACATGTTCCTGTACCTGATCACTTCGCCGCTATCATGTTACCTGTATATGTTGTTATCTTACCTGTTTCATGCTATACATTCTGTGGTGGCATCCTACTCATGTACATGTATACTCTGCATTGCATATATTTTGTCTCCTGTATTCCGTCCAGACATCATGACTGTATATGCACGACATCGTATTATGGGTATATTGCATATGCACATCTACATGTTCACTTCTATCACGTCACCAATAGCATGTACAACATTAGTCATAATATAAACTGGACACGACTATAGACATGACCCGATGATAACCGACTAGGTAGTGATGATATTAAAAGATGACAAATTTATATATTTCTACTGCTTCTTATATGCTTATTATATGGTATCACTAGTATAACATCATGTGATGTATTATATATTATTATCATGCGTGTATTACTATAGTATATATTACTTCCTCCTTCATTTTATCACTCACTAGGTCGCTTTCTGACGACTCTGCGTTTGCGTGCCCAGGTTGGAGATTCGAGGTAGTATCAGAGAGTTTCTTGGAGTCACATCGGAGCTTCCTCATCGGGACTCTTCCTAGGTATCTTGGTGCTTTATTTCCGTTATCTTATTTGTCCCCATTTTTCATATCTGTTATGATCGCTGACCTCTTTCTGCAGGTATTCTTGTACTTATTTCATACTGGAACTCATGTATATATGGTGGTTATTTACTGTACTGAGGCTTAGCGTACGTACGTGAGGGTTTTCCGCCCTGTGTATGTACGTCGCCATAACGTCCCCGTACCTGCGGGATCGGGGCGTTACATAGTGGTATCAGAGCCTAAGTTCACACCTGGTGTGGGTAACCACCTGGGTCAATCCTCGGGCTCTTACCAACAGTACAATCAGGTTCAGATTAACTGATCTGTATCTGAATTTGGGCATTCCAGCAACGAGTACAAGAATACCATGACCTTGACAATTCATTCCCTGACTCGTTTGTATTCCTTCCTTCCTTCCAGTTGTCAACCAGAACATCCGATTTCCTTCTTACTTTCCTTGTATCGTCTTACTTTCCATCCGTCAGGAGTAGTTCACTACCATACTTCTCTATCCCGAGTTCCTTATAGAGATCAGAGTTCGCAGCGGAAGTGTCGTGGACTCGTACCATTTAGGCTTTGGGATTGAAAATATTATTCTCACACCTGATTTGAAATTTTTAGGAAGAAATTTTTTGTAAGGTGGGGAGAAATGTAACCCCCTGATCCCTGATGTACGTATCACAGTATCAGTGCGCGATACGACGTACAACATTGATTTGACCTCCGGGGTAGTCCGATTGAGCTGATTTCAGTTTTAAAAATCATTTTCTAATATTTTAAATTTTTCAAGATTTTCTGGAATTTTTTTAGATTATTTTGGAAAATCGCCGGAGTCGGTGTCGACCGATACCGATAATCTGCTTTCCGATTTTTATTTCACAAATGAAATTGTATTTTGAGAATCCGCTTTCACCATATATCTTAGAATCATAGTATTTACAATAGGAGATTTTTAGGGATTTTTCTGAATTTATCGAAATCTGGGCGAAACTGGTGTTGCCCGGTACCGGCGACACCTTTCGGGATTTTTAATTGGCAAATCAGATTGAATTTCACCAAATCGTTTTCATATTACGTCGCAGGATAATATTCTCTATTTTTTGTAATTTTTGGACATCATTCGGAGCTGGTCGGATTTTGGGCCAATATAATAATAATATTATTTTAATTTTTCTTTTTCTTCTCCCTTCTTCCACACGCCTCTTCTCCACCGCCTAAACCCAACCGCCTCTCCCTCTCTCTCCTATAAAATCCTCTCTCTCTCCCCTAATTCTCTCTCCCAAAAACTTTCCCTCTCTCAATTCTCTCTCTCTCCCTCTCTTCCCCCCACATATTGTTTGAAGGGGGTTGTTTTATCTGTTTTGGGGTTTTCCAATTTCAAATTGGATAGGTGCAGGGTTTATACAAATGGCCTTGCGAACTTGGATGGCCTTATTGCTTGCGATCTTTGTTCCTTTCTTTCTGGCTCCTCTTCTTATTCGTCTTCTCCATTGGAATATGATTCAATTTTCTCTCCCTTTCTCTCTCTTGCTGACCGTCACCGGCGGCCAGATCTACCGCCGGCGGGGCTCCCCGCCGCCGGCCAGCGATGCTGGCCGGCCATGGGCGCGCAGCAGCAGCAGCGCCTCTGCTGCTGCTGCTGCGTGTGCTGTGTGTGGGTGTGGGTGTGTAAGGTGTGTGTGTGCTGTGTGTGTGTGGGTGGGTGTGTGCTGTGTGTGTGTGTGGGTCTGAGGTGCGTGTGTGCTGTGTGTGTGTGTGTGTGTGAGTGTGTGTGAGTGTGTGTGTGCTGTGCGCGCGCGCTGTGTGTGTGGTGTGTGTGGGTGTGTGAGGTGTGTGTGCTGTGTGTGTGTGAGTGTGTGCTGTGTGTGCGTGCTGTGTGTGTGTGTGTGGGTGTGTGAGGTGTGTGTGCTGTGTGTGTGTGTGAGTGGGTGTGTGAGGTGTGTGTGTGCTGTGTGTATGTGGGTGGGTGTGTGCTGTGTGTGTGCTGCGTGTGTGAGTGGGTGTGCGCTGTGTGTGTGTGTTGTTGGGTTCGGGTTCACACCCGAACCCACTATAACCCTATCGGGTTGGAACAAACCCATTAACCCATTATTGGGTTAAGGTGTAAACCCAGAAACCCGATAACCCGTTACCCATTTGACTTAGGTTAACGGGTATGGGCTGTGGATCTAAATCCGACCCGTTATGAGCCCAAACCCGCATCCAAACTCACAAAAGGTAATTTGACAGAAAACCCCCTGTTACTTTTCAGTATTTGCGTTTGAAATATCTTTATGTGCGTATTTAACCCATTTCCGTTATTTTTAGCGTTCGGGCGATACCGGGAGCATCAGGATTCCGATTTGGACGATTCTGGATCCGTTGCGATCGTGGGAAAGAGAGCTACCTTCCTGTGGATAGTTTGTGAGTGTTTTTATTTTATAAATTGTCTTGTTAGTAGATTAATGGAAATTGGTTGCTTTATTGAAATAAAACATGATTACCGGTAAATCCCCGTTGTTCATATTTACTAAATTGTAAACAATAGTAAAACACTGTAATAAACATTGTACTTAGAATATGTTTGATAACTAAAAGACGTTGAGTGTGACACTGGATGTCTATTTAGGTCATGTTCATGTACCACTGACATCCGGGCCACTATGTCACCATATTCTCGGACACGATTATGACATGTATTGTATCATAGTTACGTTACATGTACACTGATCCACAGATATGCTATGACACCACACTGTCACTAGACATGCATGCTAGACACCGTTACTGTAATTCACGGGACCCGGTATTACACGAGACACGGATTACTATTCTTACATGTACTAGTGCTACGCATATATGTTACACGGATGATGGCTGCACGTCTATGTTCCACTAGTACACGGATAAGTACCGCCATTTCATATTATTATTATCATCATTATACGGATACTGTAGTTTACTGTACATGATCTTAGACACTGACCACTGTTATTACATGTACATATTGCACAGCTACTATGACACGTCATACTCTCTTATTTCGTATTCATGTCCCACCGATATATAAATGCTCCACTTCACGGATACTCGTTACACAGACATCACTGCTACATATGCTCACCGCACAAGTGTACATGCATGTGTTGTTTCTATCTTCTTGTCATATGAATCACCGTGCATAGTACATGTATTATTGTTCATTTTATCCCATATGATTGTTTCCTGTTACTGATATGGATATTCCTGTTACTGGACATGAGAGCTGTTGATATGCGATATGTGGAATTCCACATTTATTGTTCCCGTTTCCTGTTATATTGTTCCCGCTTCCCGTTATATTGTTTTATGCTATCAACAGAGCTCAGGTCCTGTTATCATGTCACCCGTATCATGTACTGTAGTTGTTCTTATTACCTTGTATCCTTGACATATCAGATCATAAAGCTAACTTGGGTATGGGGGAGACTTGACGGTTGATTAGATCTTATCGGGTGATGTATTGGATCCATATTGTTCTCCCACTGCAGGGGACGGTAGTGCTACCTACCAATTGCTCCATGAGCTCCCGTTACTTGATTCATGCTCCCCTCTTAGCGGAGGGCCCTGGTCTCAGTAGCCAGGAGTTTGTTTAAGGCCGTGATCCCGGGTATGCACGGGATACACCTACCCGATAAGCTCCTCGACCATGGGTTTCCAATTAACATAATAAAACAGTATACACAATAGTGACGTCGGGAACACTTGTTATTTGGTCACTCTCTCGTCTGGATAATGGTACCCGTAGGCCATGTCCAGATGGGTTCGACTGGAGTGCGGGCTCCAGTATGAACTGCCAGTGGTATGGGACACTGGAAGAGATTGATTAAAATACCAGGTGGTACTGATTGCTACTATTGTATAAATAACAGGACTTGCCTGATCCATGTATTCTATTGTTTAGTTGTACATGTTCCTGTACCTAATCACTTCGCCGCTATCATGTTACCTGTATATGTTGTTATCTTACCTGTTTCATGCTATACATTCTGTGGTGGCATCCTACTCATGTACATGTATACTCTGCATTGCATATATTCTGTCTCCTGTATTCCGTGCAGACATCATGACTGTATATGCACGACATCGTATTATGGGTATATTGCATATGCACATCTGCATGTTCACTTCTATCACGTCACCAATAGCATGTACAACATTAGTCATAATATAAACTGGACACGACTATAGACATGACCTGATGATAACCGGCTAGGTAGTGATGATATTAAAAGATGACATGTTTATATATTTCTACTGCTTCTTATATGCTTATTATATGGTATCACTAGTATAACATCATGTGATGTATTATATATTATTATCGTGCGTGTATTACTATAGTATATATTACTGCCTCCTTCATTTTACCACTCACTAGGTCGCTTTCTGACGACCCTGGGTTTGCGTGCCCAGGTTGGAGATCCGAGTTACCGTAGTATTAGAGAGTGTCTTGGAGTCACATCGGAGCTTCCTCATCGGGACTCTTCCTAGGTATCTTGGTGCTTTATTTCCGTTATCTTATTTGTCCCCATTTTTCATATCTGTTATGATCGCTGACCTCTTTCTGCAGGTATTCTTGTACTTATTTCATGCTGGAACCTATGTATATATGGTGGTTATTTACTGTACTGAGGCTTAGCGTACGTACGTGAGGGTTTTCCGCCCTGCGTATGTACGTCGCCATAATGTCCCCGTACCTGCGGAATCGGGGCGTTACAGTTGGTTAAAAATAAGACCTGTTCAATCTATGCAGTTGAAATCTAATATGTTAATTCTAAAAATCCCACCACTAAGTTGGGCCAGAGTAATCTTCCAGAAGCTTCCAATGTAGAGGGGGAATCAAGCTCTTCAGTGGCTCGAGAGGTGACATTGGGACCATCGAGTCGGGGTTGAATCCGAGCTATTGGACTTTGATCTGAGGTGATGTCAGGCCCAGCGAATTGGGGTCGGACCCGATCTCATGGACGCTTGATCTGAGGTTGGATGGCGGAGGCGCTCAGTCCACGATCGAATGGTAGCTGTTCCCTCATTGTATCCCTGGGCTTGTCACGTGTCACGGTCTTACTTCGGGCTTGGGAATTGACCGCTATAGTTATATTTATGGTACAAATCAATTTTAAAATATTATCAATACTACGGGCCTGTTTGTTTCATCACAAAACGTCGCAAGTCGTAAGTCGTAAAATGAGAATGGAAAAAGTGAACTGTAGCAGAGAAAATGTATTGTGTTTTACAGTGTTTGGTTGGTAAAGTGAAAGTGTAAATGGAAAATATATTGTGTTTTACGGTGTTTGGTTGGTAAAATGAAAGTGTGAATGAGAAAGTATATTGTATTTTACGGTGTTTGGTTGGTAAGTTAAAAGTGTAAGTGAAAAAGTTGGCCACAAAATTAACTGTAGCAGTGATTTAAATATTATAAATGCTATTAAATTAAATATACTATTGAAAATTAAATTGTATTAATAAATTTGAGATAAAATATTAATAATTTTAATATTTTAATTATAACAATAATATTAATAAAATATTAGTAAAATTTGTAAAATATTACTAAAATATTAACTAAATAAATAATTATAAAATTTTAAGAAAATCTAAAGAACATTAATAAAATTTTAAGGATACTAATAAAACATAAATATTAAAAAAATTTAAGAAAAATAATAAAATATAGTTATAATATTATAAAATACTTAAGATTATTATAACATTAAAATTTATTATAATAATATTGTAATATTAAAAAAATATACAATTAACAAAGTAAAATATAATTATAGATTTAATAATAAAATATTATTATGATATTATTATAATGAATTATTACAATATTAACATAATAAAATATTAATATAATTTTAAAGTATATTATAATATTAATAAAGTTATTATTTATATTAAGAAATAAATAAATTAAATATATAATAATTTTATATTAAAGCATATTATTGTTATATTAATAAAATATTAAATCTAAATAAAATATTAAGAAAATTGGTGTAAATATTAATAAAATAATAAAGTATTAAATAACAATATTAAATAAAAATATTAAATTAAAATAATTAAATATTAAATATTAAAAATATTAAAATAATAAAAAACTTAAAATACAAATATAAAATAATTAGATAAGAAATTAAACACTATTAAAAATATTAAATATTTAATAATATTAAATTATATATTGATTATCAAATAACTACTTTGGGACTGCAAGTATACTACAAGTGGAATTTGTTGGCCCAAAAGGTTACACTCTCCATTTGTTTAAAGTTTTGATGATAACAAGACACATAGAAGCTATATAGTACGAATAAGTTTGTTCAAGATAAGTTTCAGGTTAAGTACCATTTTTGAAGGTCATTGCTTAGCTATTGCAAGGTTCATGGAGCAAATAAGGCATATGACACAAGAGGGAATGTCCATAGAAGAGAAGGATCTAGCATGGCATTGCATGGCTCAAGACTTCATTTTGGCTCAAGAGACTTCATTAGATTTGTTTTTAGTTTTATAGTTTTGTTAAAGAATAGTGATAGGTTTGAAGCTCAAAATTCCTACACACAAGTTTTTGCGCACATGTCATTTCTAAAAATTTCTCCTATATAAATATACAAAATATTTTTAAATATAGTCTTTTACTTATAAACTCAATTTTGTGTATTATACAAAGTTCTGATCAAAACTATTTTGTAAACCATCAAAATCTCCTCAAAATCCTTTTCAAATTTCAGTTTTTGACCTGAGCCGGTCGACTGACTCTATGACAGGTCAGATCGGTCGACCGACCGGTCGACCGGTATTCTGACCGTTGGGTGCGTCCATGTGTGCACGTTTCCCGGTCGACCGGGCGGTCGACCGGACCCCATTTCGGTCGACCGACCTTCGGCCGACTGAAAGACAGTGACTCTCTATTTGTTGCGGTCGACGGGCAGTCGACCTGGGCTGCAACGGCTCTATTATTTTGAAACCCGGTCGACCGGCCGGTCGACCGAGACTGTATTTTCTGCCATAACGGCTACATTTTTAAACACATTTTATTTTGTCCTTTTGTATCTAAACGAGTTTAGGGGCTGTTTTCTGGGTCAAATACTTCCTAATTATCATTTTGTTAGTTTACCCTTTAATCCCTAACTCTATTTTATAAATAGGGGTAATTAGGGTTATGGTATACACAACAATCATTTGCAAAAATATTCAAAGTTTAAAGGCTTTCAAAAGAGTTTTGGTTTTTGGTTTTTGTGCTGAAAATTTCTCTCTCATTTCTGAAGTTTTCTTTCAAAACTCTCTCAAAATTCATTTTCTTTTTCCACTTATAATACTAGAGCCTCAATCCTACTCATTGTTCTACAGGTTTTTGTAAGGGAAAAGGATTTTTCAAAAGAGAGTTTGTGGTCTTTTGATCACCAAGAGAATACTTGTACTTGAGATTGTGGAGTTGGGTACTCCGGTGTGATTATAACTCTTTGTGAAGTTATAGTGGTTAGAAATCCTTCTGGGTGAAGGCGGGGACGTAGAGCTGGGTGCTCGAACCTCGGAAAAACTCTCGGTGTTTGCGTTTGGTTTACTTGCTTTAATTCCTTGCTCTTTATATTCCTTGCTTCATTTACTTGCTCTACATATTCATTGCAACTTTGTACTTACTCTACATATTCATTGCTATATACACTTGTTTCATATTCATTACTATATTGTCGATCAATACTCATATAACAAGATTGCAATACGCACCTCAAACTCTTATCTATAGGAATCACGAGGAAGGAGTTCAGAGCCCTTCACGGGGTATTCGGCTTCTAGTCTTGTTTTGGTTGATCGTTGCATCACAATTTTTAATGTGTGCATTGATTAGCATTATCACCTATTCACCCCCCCTCTAGGTGATTTCAATTGGTATCAGAGCTAGGACTCTAGTTTTTGGCTTCACATCATTAGAGAGATCCTAAAATTTGCTAATCACTATTTATATTCTTTCATTCATACAATAGTAAAAATGGCCGACAACATTAAGACCCCTCCTAAATTTGATGGACTCAATTTTCCCATTTGGAAGGTTAGGATGACTATCTTTCTACAATCTGTAGGTAGTTTAGTTGCTAAATCCTTGACCAAACCCTATAGTAGACCCGATAGTGAGGAGAGCACTTGGTCCGACTTTACCTACAAAGAATATGAGGCTAATTCTAAAGCTCAAAATTTCTTCTCACCGTCTTGAATGAGGATGATCTTATACGGGTTATACATTGCCACTCCGCCTATGAGATTTGGCAACACTTATTGGTCACACACGAGGGGACATCATAAGTAAAGAGAGCTAAAATAGATCTCTTGAGGTCCCAATATGAAAGTTTCAAAATGCTTGAAGATGAGTCTATTGATTCTATGATTACCAAGTTTACTAAGATTACCAATGCTCTTTCTTCTCTAGGTGATGATATAAGCAACGACCAAAAGGTGCGCAAAGTGATTCAAGCTCTTCCTTCATCATGGGAGATCAAGGCTACCACCTTAAGAAGTTGAATGATAAAGATGAAATGGATCTCATCAGTCTTATTGGAAACCTTAAGACTCATGAGATGGAAAAGAAGGCAAGAGAAGAAGCGGTACCTCAAAAGAAGAAATCCATAGTTTTCAAGTCTTCCTCTACCATTGATGACGATGATGAAGATGGAAAAGAGAATGAGGAGCTATCTCTATTAGTGAGAAATGTGAAGAGGATGTACCGCAAGAACAAACTCAACTATAGAAAGAAATGGGAAGGGAAGGAGGAGAAAAGAATCATTTGCTACAATTATCGGAAACCCGGACATATCATGGCCGATTGTCCCGACTTTAAGAAAAAGATGACTTCTTCCTTAAAGCAAAAGAGTCCGGTTGAAAAGAAGGTATACAAGGCCACTTGGGATTCGAAAAGCGAGTCCGAAGATGAGGTGGACACGGCAAATATGTGTTTCATGGCAAACACACCAAGGTAATCACTCAACCTCTTGATGAAGAAAATGAAATAAGTAGAGAAATGTAAGAACATGCTTTTGTTGAACTTTCTGAAAGCTTTGATGATAAAAAGGTAGAATGTTCTAAATTGAAAAGGAATTTGAGTTGCTTAAAAACCAACTTGCAATTGTTTCAAAAGAAAAGGAAGAAGTTTCTTCTAATCTTATTTCAACTAAAAGAGAATTTGATACTTATAAAGTTGCTTGTAAAGCTAAATTTTCAAAAGTTGATGAAAATGAATTTTCTTTGTTAAAAATTAGAATTATTGAGTTTGAAAATGTTTTAAAAGATTGTGCTTTTAATACTAAGAAATTAGAGGAAACGTTTTCAAAGAAGCATACTCCACATGTTAAGAATGATAAAACAACCCATGCTAAAAATGCTCACCATGTCAACACTTCACATGTTAAAACTATTCATGCACACAAGTCACATGCTAGTAAGCCACACACTCATTATGCATTTAAATATGGAAGAGTTTATAGATGTACTTATTGTGGTCGAAATGGCCACTTAGCTAAATTTTATTATGATCAAATAAATAGATCCAATAATCTTGTGTGGGTTCATGACGCTAACCCTTTAGGACCCAAGAAAATATGGGTAGCAAAATCAAGTCCTAAATTATTTGATGTAGGTACACACCAAGGCTCCAAGACGTAAGGAGCGGTGGTACCTTGATAGTGGTTGTTCAAGACATATGACATGGGATATCAACAACTTTACAACCCTATCAAGGTACGTTGAAGGTGGCACCGTCACCTTCGGAGATGATTCCAAAGGCACTATCATTGGTATAAGTAACATTCAAATTGGTACATCTCCTATTATAGAAAATGTTGTTCTTGTTGATGGACTTAAACATAACTTGCTTAGTATAAGTCAACTTTGTGATCGTGCTCTTAAAGTTGTGTTTGATGATTCTTCTTGCAAAATTTTTGATTGTAAAACCAATGATTGTATTCTCACCGGATTTCGTGATAATAATGTCTATATCATTGACATGCTTAATTTGGATTGTTCTACTAAATGCTTGAATGCTTTTGATAAGACTTCTTGGCTTTGGCATAGAAGATTAGAACATGCATCTTTTGATCATCTTACTAGGATTAATTCTAACGAATTGGTGAAGGCTATTCCTTACTTGAAGTTTGAAAAAGACCGTATTTGTGGTGCGTGCCAACTCGGGGAACAAATCAAATCTTCTTTCAAACCAATCAAGGATATCATGTCAACTAGACCATTAGAATTAATTCATATGGATCTTTTTGGACCAACTAAAACTAAAATCTTAAATGGTAGTAGATATGCTTTTGTTTTAGTTGATGATTTTTCCCGTTTCACTTGGGTTTTCTTTTTGGAACACAAAGATCAAACTTTTTCGCATTTTAAGATTTTTCAAAAAAGGGTTAAAAAAGAAAAAGGTTTTTCGATTTTGAAAATAAGAAGTGATAGAGGTGGTGAGTTTGTTAACCAACTCTTCATGACTTATTGTGATGAAAAGGGAATCAAGCATGAAATGTCATGTCCTAGAACTCCACAACAAAATGGAGTTGTAGAAAGAAAGAATAGAACCCTTCAAGAGATGGCTAGGACTATGATAAGTGAATATGACCTCCCTCAATATCTATGGGCCGAGGCCGTAAACACCGCATGCTACATATCAAACCATATTTATTTGTGTAAAAATACTTTCAAGACATCTTTTGAAATTTATCATTTAAGGAAACCAAATGTTTCATATTTCAAAGTTTTTGGATGCAAGTGTTTTGTTTTAAATACTAAAGATAACTTGGGTAAATTTGATGCTAAGGCTTATGAAGCAATATTTGTTGGATATTCTACTACTAACAAAGCTTATAGAGTATTCAATAAATCTTCTCTTACTATTGAAGAATCCATGCATGTTAAATTTGAAGAATCTAATGTTGTTGTTGAGAATGTTGTAGAGTTTGACTCACCAGGTGAGGACATGGAGAAAATTTCCTTGAAGGACTCACCCATTCAAGAAGAAAAGTAAGAACCTATTGGTGAAGTTCAAAAGGAAGAAGTGGAACAATCTCAACCACTTCCGAAAGATTGGAGATTCGCTACAAATCATCCCAAGGATCTCATCATAGGTGATGTATCTAAAGGGGTAACAACTCGCTCCAAACTCCATGACTTGTGTGGTAACTTTGCATTCATTTCTCATTTTGAACCCAAAAACATCCTCGAAGCCGAGGGTGACTCATATTGGTTGCTAGCTATGCAAGAAGAGCTCAATCAATTTGAGCGCAACCAAGTTTGGCACCTTATTCCTAGACCCCACGATAGACCAATAATTGGTACTAAGTGGATTTTTAGGAATAAGATGGATGAGTCAGGAAATGTTATTAGGAATAAAGCTAGGTTAGTGGCCCAAAGTTACACTCAAGTTGAAGGAATTGACTTTGAGGAGACCTTTGCACCCGTAGCATGGCTTGAAGCCATACGGATGACACTAGCTTTTGCATCTTTTAAAAATTTAAAAAATTTTCAAATGGATGTAATAAGTGCATTTTTAAATAGTTTTATAAATGAAGAAGTTTATGTTGAACAACCTCCCGGTTTTGTTGATCATGTTCATCCTAATTTTGTTTTTAAACTTGATAAAGCTTTGTATGGATTAAAGCAAGCTCCTAGAGCTTGGTATGAAAGGCTTTCTAATTTTCTTCTTTCAAATGATTTTGTTAAAGGTAAAGTAGACACAACATTATTTACTAAGCATGTTGATAATGACATTCTTATAGTGCAAATTTACGTTGATGATATAATTTTTGGTTCTACTAATAAGCTTTTGTGCAAGGAATTTGAAAAGTGTATGCAACGTGAATTCGAAATGTCTTCAATGGGTGAATTAAACTTCTTTCTTGGACTCCAAATCAAGCAAATGCGGGATGGGATATTCATATGTCAAGCCAAGTATGCACAGGAACTCATAAAGAAATTTGGACTTGAAGGTTCGAAAGTTTGCAACACTCCCATGGCAACTACAACCAAGCTTGATAAGGATGACCAAGATAAATGTGTTGATATTAAGTTATATAGAAGCATGATTGGTAGTTTGTTGTATTTAACGGCAAGTTGGCCGGATATCATATTTAGTGTGTGTCTTTGTGCTAGATTCCAATCGTGTCCTAAAGAATCTCATCTTATTGCGGTAAAACGCAACATTCGTTATATTAAGGGCACTATTGAAATGGGTCTTTGGTATCCGAAAATCGGAGATTTTTCAATGATGAGTTATTCGGATGCCGACTATGCGGGTTGTAGAGTGGATAGAAAGAGTACTAGTGGGACATGTCAATTTCTTGGTAATTGTCTTGTTTCATGGTCCTCTAAGAAACAAAATTCGGTAGCCCTCTCAACCGCCGAGGCGGAGTATGTTGCGGCGGGGGCTTATTGTGCACAAGTCCTTTGGATGAAATATACTCTCCTTGATTATGATTTGCATTATGACCATATCAAAATATTTTGTGATAATACTAGTACTATTCATATGACTAAGAATGCAAATCAACATAGTAAGACTAAGCACATTGAGATTAGATATCACTTTCTTAGAGATCATTTTGAGAAAGGTGATATAGAGATTGATTATGTTTCTTCGGATTTGCAACTTGCCGATATTTTCACTAAACCACTTGATTTTTATAGATTTTCCTTTATATGTGGTGAACTTAATGTTTGTGTTATTGAATAAAAATGTTTTCCCTGTTTCTTTATCCCTTTTTGATGTATGGCAAAAAGGGGGAGAAAATGAATTCTTGTGTTCTTGTATATGAGTTCTAAAATAAAACATGAGTTTATTTGGTTTTGGTTTTGATTTGCAAGTGTATATGGTTTTGCAAGTTTATTTTTATTCTCATGTTTTTGCTTGCTATTTAAAATTCAAATTTTGGTTTTTGAATTGCTTTTACTTGTTTAATATAGCATCATTTGCGGGGGAGTTTTACCTCTCTCTTTATATCTTTTTGATATAGCCTATTTGTTTTGTCATCATCAAAAAGGGGAAGATTGTTGGCCCAAAAGGTTACACTCTTCATTTGTTTAAAGTTTTGATGAAAACAAAGCACATAGAAGCTATATGGTACTAATAAATTTGTTCAAGATAAGTTTCAGGTTAAGTATCATTTTTTAAGGCCATTGCTTAGCTATTGCAAGGTTCATGGAGCAAACAAGGCATACGACACAAGAGGGAATGTCCATAAAAGAGAAGGCTCTAGCATGGCATTGCATGGCTCAAGACTTCATTTTGGCTCAAGAGACTTCATTAGATTTTTTTTTTTAGTTTTATAGTTTTGTTAAAGAATAGTGAATAGGTTTGAAGCTCAAAATTCCTACACACAAGTTTTTGCGCACATGTCATTTCTAAAAATTTCTCCTATATAAATATACAAAATATTTTTAAATATAGTCTTTTGCTTATAAACTCAATTTTGTGTATTATACATAGTTCTGATCAAAACTATTTTGTAAACCATCAAAATCTCCTCAAAATCCTTTTCAAATTTTAGTTTTTGACCTGAGTCGGTCGACTGACTCTATGACAGGTCAGATCGGTCGACCGACCGGTCGACCGGGATTCTGACCGTTGGGTGCGTGCATGTGTGCACGTTTCCCGGTCGACCGGGCGGTCGACCGGACCCCATTTCGGTCGACCGACCTTCGGCCGACTGAAAGACAGTGACTCTCTGTTTGTTGCGATCGACCGGGCGGTCGACCGTGGGCTGCAACGGCTCTATTATTTTGAAACCCGGTCGACTGGCCGATCGATCGAGGCTGTGTTTTCTGCCATAACGGCTACATTTTTAAACACGTTTTATTTTGTCCTTTTTGTCTCTAAACGAGTTTAGGGGCTGTTTTCTAGGTCAAATACTTCCTAATTATCATTTTGTTAGTTTACCCTTTAATCCCTAACTCTATTCTATAATTAGGGGTAATTAGGGTTATGGTATACAAAACAATCATTTGTAAAATATTCAAAGTTTAAAGTTTTCAAAAGAGTTTTGGTTCTTGGTTTTTGTGCTGAAAAATTTCTCTCTCATTTCTGAAGTTTTCTTTCAAAACTCTCTCAAAATTCATTTTCTTTTTTCACTTACAATACTAGAGCTTCAATCTTACTCATTGTTCTACAAGATTTTTGTAATGGAAAAGGATTTTTCAAAAGAGAGTTTGTGGTCTTTTAATCACCAAGAGAATACTTGTATTTGAGATTGTGGAGGTTGGTACTCCGGTGTGATTGTAACTCTTTGTGAAGTTATAGTGGTTAGAAATCCTTCTGGGTGAAGGCGGGGACGTAGAGCTGGGTGCTCGAACCTCGGAAAAATTCTCGGTGTTTGCGTTTGGTTTACTTGCTTTAATTCCTTGCTCTTTATATTCCTTTCTTCATTTACTTGCTCTACATATTCATTGCAACTTTGTACTTGCTCTAAATATTCATTGCTATGTACACTTGTTTCATATTCATTGCTATATTGTCGATCAATACTCATACAACAAGATTGCAATACGCACCTCAAACTCTTATCTAGAGGAATCACGAGGAAGGAGTTCAGAGCCCTTCACGGGGTATTCGGCTTCTAGTCTTGTTTTGGTGATCGTTGCATCACAATTTTTAATTTGTGCATTGATTAGCATTATCACCTATTCACCCCCCTCTAGGTGATTTCAGAATTTAGATGACCACAAAATTAACTGTAGCAGTTGCAAGTGAAAAATTTGAGTGTAAAAGTGAGATTTATATGACCACAAAATTAACTGTAGCAACTGCAAGTGAGAAATGAGAGTTGTATTTTGCAAGTTGTTATGTAGCGAAACAAACAGCGGAAAATGGAAAAGAGGTTTTACGGCTTATAATTTTGCGGCATTTTGTAGGGAAACAAACACACCCTACATCTACCTCTGATCACTTCTCATAAATTACTCTATTTTTAAAATTATCTTTTTTGAAATCCGTACATGTATCCATTTTCTTGAATACCCATATCATATACGCTTTTCATCTTCATCAAATATGATAATGGTTTCATTACCATTAAAGATCCGGATCCGTATTCGATGCCCAAAAAACAATATGAAAGTAAAAATGACATAGATCCACTGGCGGAGCCAGGGGTGGCACAAGGTGGCACGTGCCCCCCCGGGCCCGCAAGAAAAAAACCCCCTAGTAGGGGGCCCCTACTATTATTTAACCCAGCCATTGGCAGCTAGGTTTTGAAATCCTGGCAATAAATAATAGCTGGCAGCCAATAAATAACTTGGAAGAGGCTGAGAGCTGAAGCCTAATAGCCTCTCCTATTTTTTGCTCTCGTTCACGCTTGAAAATTAAAATCCAGGCTCCAGTCTCGCCGCTCGTTCTCGCTTGAAAATTGAAATCCAGGCTCCAGTGCTTGGGTTTCTGATCTCGCTCGTGGCTTTTGCACTGGTCGAAGACTCGAAGTTCTTCCCTCAAATCTCCAATTAAGGTAAAAATTTTCATTCTCTCAATTTATTTTTTTTATGCTTTTTGAGGTCTAAGTCTGATTCTTGATTATCAAGAAAATTTGGGGAGATCTTGTTTCAGATCCATGGACTTCTAGTCTTCTCAAAACACTTCCAAATTTTCAATCAAGTAAAAAAAAATACTTCCAATCATTTATCATCGCCCTCTTCTCGCCCCCTCTCACCGTCACTGCCCTTGCTCTCATCGGCGTCACCGCCGGCTGCGCAAGCTCCATCATCGCAATCACCTCCTTCAGATGCTTCATCAACTTCAACTCTTAGATGCCATTTAATTACATCTATAAAAAATTATAAACTCCGTCGCTGTCAGCCATGGAAGTCATAGATATATAGTTGACTTATAGTCCTTGTTAGTCGACTAATACGTTATGTAGTCGACTTGACCAAAGCCATAGTCGACTAATCCTGTGTCTCACTTGATACCAACTCTCTGTTTGTCCATTAGTCGACTTGACAGAATATATAGTCGACTAATAGACCCTTGTAGTCGACTAACCCATTTCCCCTAGTCGACTCATCACTGGACTAGTCGACTTATAAAGAAATTGTAGTCGACTTGGTTCAGTTATCCAGAAACCTGTCAGGCTGTCACTTGAACTTATCTTGACCTAGTCGACTAATACCCAATAGTAGTCGACTACTCTTTGAAAATGTCTGCGCAATTTGAAAACTGATGTTACATTGCATACTTTATTTGCAGAGGGATCACCGTTTAGGAGGCGGAGAAGAGTATACCAGTCATAGACACAGTTTACAGTAAGTACCATGCTTCTAATTAAAGTGTTTTTTATTTCTTGAAGTTATTGAATTGATTATCAATAGTAAATTTCATATTTTCATTATGCTTATGTTTGGATTTTGTTTTCTTTAATATGTAAGGAGTTTGATTTGTAAGTTATACTTTTGGAGTTGGATGTGCAGTTTCATACTGTAACAATCACTTTTATGCAATAGAATATTGTTTGAGAGATTTCAAGTTTGAGTCCCCTCCCTTTCTCCTAGTAATTTAGAAAGAAAATCATTATTATTTAGTATTAAATAGCCTTACAATTTTGATATTATTGCATGTTATTTTATGTCCCCCCAACTTTAAAATCCTGGCTACGCCACTGCATAGATCCTCTCATCATTTGCACCCATATTGGCTAATCATTTCCCTAAATTTCTTTTTGTACTTTGCTCAACTAATAATTTTGGAACTTTCCATATACTTCAAATTTTGATTGTAATAAAAATCATTATCTTTTGCTCCTATTTTCATTAATCTTTTATTTCAAGTATCAGTTGAATTTTTGCCGCTAACTACCATGCCAATTTTCAGTTTTATAGTGTGAGAGAGAGGGGGGGCGACATCCGGGTCGGCTTCAACACGCCCGGACTATGTTTCACCCGAACCCAACCCGTCACGTGCTCAGCATGGCCCTCCCTCGTCCTGTTTCTCCCCTTCTGTGCACCACGACGAACCGACCCGCCTTTTATCCGCACCCACCTCTCTCGCATCCAAGAGCCGCCACGTGTCTCACCGCTGAGCACCCACCATGCCCTTACACGTGCGCAGTTTCTCCACCACGCGTGTCATCCCCTTCTTCAGGCCGCTGCTTCTGGATAACTCGAAGCAGAGCCCCTCTCTCTCTCTCTAGGACACGTGTGTGGTTCTTAATGGTGAGCTTGGGGAATTTCCTGTTTGGAAATGAGCAGGAAGATTTACGTCATTTCAGCGGGCGGATCCCGTGGGTTTAAGCCCGTGGGATCTCGCTTCCTCGGTACACCCACGAGATCCGAACTCAAACCGCTGGTCACGTGTCTGTTTTTTTATTTTTTAATTTGGGCACAGGACGAAATGTGGGCCCACGAATTAGTTGGGAGGAATCTCGGGCAGAGGTCGGGCAGCTGCCCGGCCAGCCGGGGCAGGGCGGTCTGAGCCTATAAATACAAGGGCCAGTCGCAATGAGCCGCAGTTTGCCACATCGGCTCCTCAAAATTTCTGTTTGAGGCAGCTCGTTTCTTTTCTTTTTCTCCTCGTTTTTTTTCCTTTTATAGAAATAATTTTTAATCCATCAAAAGAACCGATCGAGCTTAGATCCTTTGTGACTGAAGGTAAATACTCCCAAATCTATTAATTTTTGATTTTTTAATATTAAATAATGTTTATTCGCATCAGATATGAGACTAATTAACAGATCTAATCTTTTGTCGCTTGATTAGATCAGGTGTCATCAGATCTAGGATCTGTCTTTTTTATTCTAATTATTTTGTTAATTATTTTATTCCAGATAATCATTTAATATGTTGAGCTGTCTTCAATTAAAGCTTTTAATTAATAAATTATTTTTTTCCCCCTTGATATCAGATCTTTAGCTTTTAAAAGAAAAAATGGCCTCCCACCACAACAACAGCAACAGTTCCGCAGCCGACGGTGCCCAGACTCACACCCAGGTGCCGTCGCCGCGAACTTTTCGGAGGGCGTGGTCGAGCAGCACCTCGCCCGCGTGCGGCCAGGGTGGGCCCCCCAAGTGCGTGTGCGCTCCGGCGACCCACGCCGGGTCGTTCAAGTGCAGGCTGCACCGCACAAACTCCCACACCCACGCGGCCCGGACGCCACGTGGCCCCTCGTCTGCCGTCAGCGGCTCTTCAACCAGGACCGTTGAGGCGCAGTAACTGGGGGGAGAACAAAAAGAGAGAGGGGATTATTTCGGTATCTCTCTCTCTCTCTCTCTCTCTCTCTCTCGAATTTCAATCTAAATCACATATAAAAATCTATTCTGATGCGTTTGTTTTGAGAGGTGTGAGTGTGGTGTAAATAGAGGGGGGTGGCCTTGTTTGGAGTTTATGAATGAGTGAGTGAATGAATGGCGATGTGATGATTTTACGAGATGTTGATAGTTTTGAGAGGTGGGTAATATGGAGAATGTGTTGGGTTGTGTTTGTAAATAGCTTTTTAATTAAATTGTTGGAAAGGTCAGTCTTCTCTGGGGCTGTTTGTTTCCGCAAAAGGTCGCAAAATCGTGAAAATCGTAAGTCGTAAAATTTTTTTTCTATTTTTCGCTGTTTGTTTCGCTGCAAAATAACTTGTAAAATACAACTCTCATTTCTCACTTGCAGTTGTTACAGTTAAATTTGTGATCATGTAAATCTCACTTTTACACTCACATTTTCTCACTTGCAATTGCTACAGTTAATTTTGTGGTCATGTAAATTTCACTTGTAATTTCAAAGCAGTTACTTGACAATCAATATGTAATTTAATATTATTAAATATTTAATATTTTTATATATTTCAATAGTATTTAATTTCTTATCTAATTATTTTATATTTGTATTTTTTAGTTTTTTTTATTTTTAATATTGTTTTAATGTTTAATATTTAATTATTTTAATTTATATTTTTATTTAATATTGTTATTTAATACTTTATTATTTTATTAATATTTACACCAATTTTTTTTAATATTTTATTTAGATTTAATATTTTATTAATATAACAATAATATGCTTTAATATAAAATTAGTATATATTTAATTTATTTATTTTTTAATATAAATAATTACTTTATTAATATTATAATATACTTTAAAATTATATTAATATTTTATTATGTTAATACTGTAATAATTTATTATAATAATTCATAATAATATTTTATTATTAAATTTATAATTATATTTTATTTTGTTTATTTTATATTTTATAATATTAAAATATTATTATAATAAAATTTAATATTATAATAATCTTAAGTATTTTATAATATTATAATATTATAACTATATTTTATTATTTTTCTTAAGATTTTTTTAATATTTATATTTTATTAGTATCCTTAAAATTTTATTAATGTTCTTTATACTTTCTTAAAATTTTATAATTATTTATTTAGTTAATATTTTAGTAATATTTTACTAATTTTACTAATATTTTATTAATATTATTGTTATAATTAAAATATTAAAATTATTAATATTTTATCTCAAATTTATTAGTACAATTTAATTTTCAATAGTATATTTAATTTAATAGTATTTATAATATTTAAATCACTGCTACAGTTAATTTTGTGGCCAACTTTTCCACTTATACTTTTAAGTTACCAACCAAATACCGTAAAACACATATACTTTTTCATTCACACTTCCACTTTACCAACCAAACACCATAAAACACAATATACTTTTTCATTTACAATTTCACTTTACCAATCAAATACTGTAAAACACTGTAACAGCCTATTTTTAGTACTTGTTATTTATTAATTATTATTTCCCCATAATTTTAAGCATCGGTTATTAGAGAAATTTTATAATTCCTCATTCTTAAATTAATACCAATAATAGTAAAGTTAACCAAAGAAATTATATATATATATATATATATATATATATATATATATATATATATATATATATATATATATATATTGTATGAGTTATTTTTATTATTTTGGTTTATGGCATAAATTAGAATATATAGAAAATATATAAGTATTTTGTACCAACAATTATGACATTTTAAAGTATATGGAATTATATCTTTGATATTTCAATTTTAGTATTCTCAATTAGGAAATACCTAAACAAATACTAGGTATTTGTTTAGAATATTTTAATTGCAAATGTGAGTGGATGTGTTTGGTGTGCATGAGGGGGTGAGGTGTAAGGCTAGGATCAATTTGATCCTAGCCTTGGCCAAGTGGCAAGTGGAGAGGGGAAGTGTGTTTTCATTAATCAAAGTTTTGGGGGGGGGTCTTTTTGCATAATGATCTCAACCTTACGTTGAGATCTGAGAAGAGGAGTTCCTTCTTCTCTGTAAATTTCTGTAGCCCTAAAATCCCATCCCTAATCTCTCTCAGATCCCTCTCACCAACCAACTCTCTCCCTCTCTCTCTTTCTTCCCTCTCTCTCTCGCACCCCCTAGCCGAAGCCAGGGGCGCCGCCACCGGCCGGCGCCATCGCGGCCGCGCAGCCGCGCGCGGAGGACGGCGCCAGGCCACGCACGGCCTGGTGGGGGGAGGGGGGTGTCCGATTTGGCCAGAGGAAGTGGGGAAATTCAGTTTTAGGATATTTTTATAAGGGTTTGAAGGAAGGAATTGATCAAAATCGCGGTGGGAATCCTCATATCTTGTGAGTAAATTTTCATACTCACTTAAAAGACTAATTTTACCAATTTAATTATGTAATTGTTGTATGTGCCTAAGAGGATTTTGGGGAAAAGACAATAGACGAAAGTAGAGTAGCATGTAAATTAAATTACATGGAGTTGGTGCCAAAATCAATTTTTATTAGAAGGTATTTGTATAAATTATTGTGTTATGTGTTCGTAACACTTTAATGTAAGTTTAGTAGTATAAGTAATGTAGGTGGTGATGGGTGTATACTAGAAGGTAAGGGTACCTTAATAGATACGTTACAAGCTATGTATGTGAAATGCTTAAGTCCTTAATTATAATATCTTGGTAACCCCACATGAAATACCTTGTACTACTTACTATAGTAATATACATATGATAGCATGATTAAATATGTTGACGATATGTGAATATGTCTATTTTGTGATCTTTTCCATATATGTTGTTTATGTAACCTACACCATAGTATATTTTGGTCATGCAATATATGTGTGGGTCGCTTGTAGAAATTTTATGTTGTTATGATTGCCTATCTATGTATGTCTTTCTAAAGGAGGAAGGGGCCGGCGGGAGCCGGTAGGAGGGGGGAAGACGGGGAGTGATGTATTGCATGTTTGATTGCAACTATAGGAGGAAGGGGCCGAGCGGGAGCCGGTAGGTGGAAGAAGACGGGGTTTCACGGGAATCACACTTGTTATTATATGAACTGGTATGCTTATTCTTATACTACATAATAGAATCATTATGGTACTCTATAGGAGGAAGGGGCCGGGCGGGAGCCGGTAGGTGAAAGAAGACGGTGAAAAATGGTACCCTATAATTAGGGTGATGTGTAATTGTGCTCTAGTAAGTGATAAGATATTATGTTATCAATAATTGGTTGGAAAGTAATAATTGATAGTCAATGTTTGTGGAAGGTAAGAATCGTGTCTAAAGACTTGCTTGAGAGGGATCAAGTATTGATATCGCTTTAGTACATTATGGGAAAGAACTTTTATTCATAAAGAAAGCCTAATAACTAAGACTCGTAAAAATTAGATTGAAACGGGTGGCATTTCCATTCATGTAAGGTCCCTCTTGATTTCCATTAAGTATGTTGTGGTATTATATCATGTTGTTATCAGTTATAAAGTGTTTATGAAATTTACTCGCTGAGCCGTCGAGCTCATTCCTTTCATTTTCTTCTCTTTCAGGTCTGGATAAGGTAAGGGCATAATGTAGCATGGATTAGTCATGAGCAGGATGTCATATGTGTCACAAACACTTACTTTGTTCGTTATGTACATGTAATTATGTTTTATGTTAGCATTACCTAAATGAGGATGCTATGATGCTACTATCATATGTAATGTTTGTAATAGTGTTAATTAGAACTTGTGTACTTGGGAAGTTGGTGAAGTGAGGTATTGTGATCATGTTGGTAGAATTTTGTGGATTATGGATGCTTTGATGGTTATGTAAGATGAATGCACGGCATAAGTATATTTTGGAGATATCCTGTATTTTTGTGATAAGTAGGTCAGGTGACCGAAATGCTTTGTGGATATAAGTAGGCCTTGGAGCCGAAATTCATATTTTTGTATATGGAGAAAACACAATATATTTACTCTGCTACAGTTCACTTTTTTCATTCTCATTTTACGACTTGCGACGTTTTGCGGCGAAACAAACAGGCCCTGTGTTGGAATTAACCTAGTCTCTCTGGTTAGTGACTTGGCGAGAACTTTAGATTTTGAGGGACATTTTTTCAGCATTTCGATTCATCAATCACTTGTGAGTTGTGAGAAGAAAATAATTATAGACATAGTAGTGATGAAATTAAGGTTTTTTTGGGTGTGAGTGTAATAAAGTAATATTAGATTTTTATTATATTTAATTTAATTTAAAAATATTAAATATTTAAAATCAAAATAGAGAATTTAAAATATGATTTCTCAATTGTTTGTAGGATTAATAAATATATTATTATTAAATTTATTGAAAAGTGGAAAAGTTAGTTATACTCTACTATTTTTTAATAAAAATCATGAATCTAGCTCTAAATTAATAATATATTAAAATTTTAACATTATTGAATATATTCTAAATGCCTTTAGAGAATTAATTTTTATTACTTTTCAGATAAGAGTGTAATTTATATTTATATTATTATAATTTTTATATTATTCTTAATAATTTACCGTTATTGTTAAATATTTTACTTCTTAATAATATATCATTTCTATTTTTTTATTTTGCATTCATAAAAAATATGTTTGGGAACTAATAATAAGTTGTTGGAGAAATAGAAGGAAAAAAAAGTTAAAAAGCATGTTTGAGAATTAACACAAAAATTATATTCATTTTTTCTTTTTGAATTGATAAAAGTGATGCTTTAGAATTAATAAAAATTTTGTTGGAGAAACAATAAAAAAGGTAAGGAAAAGGTTAAAAAAAAAAGTTGTATTTAATAATTTATAAAAAGTTGTCAGAAGAATAAAAAGGTAAAGAAGAATAATAAAATAATAATATATAAATATTCAAATTGTGAGATTCAAACCAAAGAGTTTGGGTAAGAAAAGAGTAACAAATATAAATTTTGCTACGTGATAATTATTAGGAAAATAATTTTAGTTGATCACATTTTTGGACAGAGCTAGGGGTTCACGTGACACTCCTTGGCCCTTGCCTCCGTCACGAACAGTGACTGCTTTTTGAGATATAGGAGCTTGGAGAATTTGTCTTCTTTTTTTTTTCTTTTTGTTTCCCCCCCCCCCCCCCCCCCCAAACAGTTTTGGCTTCTGGCAGAAAAAAAAAAAAAGAAAAGAAAAGAGAGAGAGAGGTATCTTTTTATGTCTCTCAAAAATCTTTATTTATGTGGACAATCCTGATTAATCTTTGTTGTTTGATTCACCCAAAAAAGGGCTCGGTTCATGTGTGTAAGCCACACACACATACAATAAGAGGGCCAATCCGACGTTGACACGTGGATTGGAACTCTTATAATCCCTTATATATGTGTGTGAGGCCCACACACATAACATATTATAAGAGGATTAGTCCACGTGTCAACGCCGGATTGACCCTCTTATTGTATGTGTGTGTGGCTCACACACATGAACCAAACCCCCAAAAAGTGTCCACGGCTGTCATGTGATGTGCGATTCTGAGAGAATATGGTGGCAGGGGAGTATTCCGGATTGCTCAGGATTGCACATCACAGCATTGCAATAGGCTGCTACCACCGAAATCTCCGAGGTCTAATGGACTTTGAAGTCAAGCCAACAATCTAAAAAAGCAGCAGCGAAGAGGAAGATCCCCACTGTAACATCCTGAATTTTAAAATCCTAATTAACACTTTAATCTTTGATTATAAGATAACACCTGAAAGCAGAGTTTATATATCCGGTGATCATGAAATTATTAGTTAACATTGATATATGATTATACTTTAAAACTATGTGTGACACTCGGATTAATAAAACTCTGAGTGATACTTTAATATCCGGCTAATGAGAAAACACCGTCTTTTGGAATCGGTATTGGAATCAATAATTCATGTGATAACTACATCACTATATAAAGCTTCAATATTGAAAGAATGAGTATTCAATTACTATTTTACATGCAAAAAGGTGCATAAATATATTAGCAATCACAAATTTATGGAATTAAGGAAAAGCTCAAATCGTTCTCATATATTTCTCTTATTTCTTTTAAGTAAAGCCCAAGTCACTGGTCGAAATAAATGAAGCAAATAATGAAAGCCCACATGCATATGAATCCATATATATATATATTTTAAATACCTTGCAGTATATGTACAAATATATGTACATTTGCGTGTAAATACAAAATTAGAATAAGTAAATACCAAATTAAATATGTAAGTAGGTTAGTGAGTGGCAAGGGGTAGTTTGAGGTGGAGGTTTTTAAGAGAGGATGGGAAATGGTGTGTTACATGGTGTAACGCTCCGTTCCCATGAATACGGAGACGCTACAGCGACGTATATACTCAAGATAGAATTACCCTCTCATCCATAAGCTAAGTATTAGTACATGAAAGAATCAGAGAACAGAAGTATGTGATGTTGTACATTTCAACATTAAAGTACAATTACAAAGTCATAATAAGAGGGTGGCATAATATTTACATGAATATTACATCGAAAAGGCGCAGAATATAGATTTACAAATATATACAGAACAAAAGAATGCTCATGAGTAGCAAGAGAAATCTCGAGCCAAACAGATGAGGGAAAGTCTGGAATGATCTACTGTCGGGCTGCTTGCTCCTCGAAGAACGCATGGTCCTTAGCAGAAGGGTCCGCCTCGGTCCAAGCTCCAGGATCTGGACAACAAGTCCAGGGTTGTCAAAAAAAACCCAACGAGTATGTAAAATGAGGCCAAGTGGTGTGCACATACAATCACACATGTATATGATCAAATGAGGTAGTCCAATCAGGCGATTCACAGAATAACCACGATATAATATATAATGGAAACGGTACAAGTGCTCGATAAGGTATTATCAGATTATAAAGTTGTTACTAACACTCGCTCGATGCATATGTTTTGGTATGTGTCTCAACGTCCAACAGACATACATCCATTTGTGAATAAGACAAGTTTTGTTATTAGAAACTGATGGGGGTATCAACGAACTATGTTTATAATGGTTCCGTGCATAGCTGAGACCATGGCGCAGGATTGTTCCAGTACTTGACCCGGAACCCGCCGCTAGGCAAACAAAAGTGGTCTTATTATGTGCCCATACAGAAAAGTAACAGGGGCAGGGGTGTCAGTACACCCCATGAAACACCTGGTGGCAGGTAGAGCCATAGTTTGAGTTGCACAACATGTTGATCATTGTAAACACGATTACAAATTGATATCCACCAGATTTCCCCATCCCGGTGTAAGGTGGCCAATTATTACCAATTTCTTATGATTATCGATTTACAGGGATTAACATGAATCACATAGCAGGAGATTCGAGTGTAATACAGGAGTTCTGGATGTCAGGATAGCAATATGAAATTAATGTCAAGTTTCCGTAATGATGATAATCATGAGACAAACAATTAACCGGTCAAGGTAGTATGTCAGGTGTCAGATGCCAGGGTGAAGTACAATAACGCGACAACCACATGATAACAATATTATAAAAAGAGTACATAAATCATTTCAAACTCTTTCACAATAATAATTAAAATAATAATAAATATAGTATTTACAACCAAGCATAGCTGTCAAGCGGGGAAATAAAGTTAGCGAGCAGCTCTAGATGCTAAACTCGTTAGGGCCAGAGCCCGCGAAGAAGCGACATTGAAAACTTCAAGCTAACGCGCAAAAAGAAGCCTCTCATGACACGACTAACGTACGCGGTGAAACGACATTGAAAACGTCAAGCTAACACTCGTATCGAAGTCGTATTCGCAGCGTAGCGAGACACGTGATTGACTCGAGCGGCATGGCGCTATGTTGTCGCACACGGCGGAACTACGCTAAACGAGTTTAGCTATAAAGCGTTGGGTGCTAAGCTCGCCCGGTGGAGCATCTAAAAATCGAAGGTTTAGCTTGAAGGCTGACCAAAGCAAGAGCATAGCTAAGCCGTGCTTGATGAGGTATTGAAATCAAGCTCGGCTAGCAACACAGGCTTAGCTAGTAAAACCCAGAGTGTTAAGTCCGAAGATTGGGCAAAAGAGAGCATAACTAAGTTGTGCCTGACAAGGTGTCATAATGAAGCTCCGCTTGTAGCACACGGCGTAGCTAGGCTCTCGGCAAAGCTAGTAAAACTCAGAGGGTTTAAGCGTGGAGACTAAGTACCTGCAGAAGTGTTAGTACCAAACACGCATACTTATACAGTAAAAAGACACAGTAGATAATAATAACTGAGCGATCAAACATGGGAAATTAAGCAGCGCTGGAGCAAGGTCAGCAAGCAGTGTTAATCGCTAAAGCGCATGGCAAAGCTACACACGTGGTTAACTCGAGGAACGAGGCACTACACTGTCGCACAAGGCAAAACTCTTGCTTAAGCGAATTTAACGAATAAGCGCTAAGCTTACCGTCCAAGCGGGAGCAAATTAAAAGAAATCGAGAAGCGGTTGAGCCCTGAGGCTAACTACCACGAGGGGTCGGCCAAGCATAGTAATAGAGCAGTATTACAAGCACGTCGCTATTACAAGCATTCGTCACAGTACTACGATATTTACAGTCCCAGATACAACACAATCTCAATAAAAATGCAAGCTCAACACCCAAATGAAATATAGCCCAATTATAAATAGAATACTCGCCCAATACTAGTACTCGCCTAGAAGGTCCTGGACACATCCATAGGGGCACAGGCAATACACATGGTAGAGAGAGAAAAAGGAGAGAGAGACTAAAAGATCGAGAGAGGGAGAGAGAGAAACCCTAGGAAAGAGAAAAAGAGAGAGACTAAGACATAGAGGAGAGGGAGAAGACTAAAAAAGAAAGATAGAGACTGAGAGATCGAGAGGGAAGAGAGAGAAACCCTAGGAGGGAGAGAGAAAGAGAGAGACTCATACATAGATGAGAGAGAGGGGCTCTTTGCGTACGCGGAGGGGCTCACGATGGCCGGGGTGGTGGCTGTGAAGGCGGCGTTGTAAGGGAGAGAAGGAAGAAGGGTGTAAGAGGTGGTGGTTTTAGTGGAGGGAGAGGTGGCAGGGGTGGTTGTGGTTGTCCAGTGGCAGAGGGGGTTTTGGTGGTGGATCAGCGACGAGGAAGCTGAGGGGAAGGTGATCGGAGGTGGCGGCGGTCGAGGGTGGCAGATCAGAGAGGATGGTTGAGGGTGTTTGAGGAGGCAGTGGAGGCTGTGGGATGATTGGGGGTGGTCAGAGATGGCTTGGGGCGTTTGGGCCGACCGAATCTGAGCGGTGGCGACTGGATCTGGCCAAAGAAGGTGGCGGTTGCTGGGGGAGGAGGAAAGAGGGTTGCGGAGAACGGGAGAGGTGGGAGGGGAGATCGGGGTCGCCGAGGTGTTGAGGAGGTCGACTGGTGGTAGGGCGTCATCGAAGGAGTTGATCGGCGCTCGCTAGCTCGCAGGGGTTTTGCCAGAGACAAAGAAGAGGTTAGAAAGAGTGAGGGGGGAGAGAGAATGAGTGAGAATGAAAGGGAAAGAGAGAGCTAGAGAGATATTTAGAGGGGGTTGTGGCGCGCGCTCTGCCCGAGGACGCGTGGCACAGCCCGGCCAGGGGAGGGGAGGCACAGGCGCAGCCCGGGAGGAAAGAAAGGAAAGAAAGAAAAGAAAGAAAGAAAAGGAAAGAAAAAAGAAAAGGAAAAAGAAAAGAAGAAAAGAAAAAGAAAAAAGGAAAAAGAAATTACCCAGAAATGCAGGGCTGGGCACTGGCTATACCAAGGCCTGGCTCAGGTTGAAACCAAAATACAGGGAAAAATAACAGGGAAAATTACAAAAAAAAAATTGGGACACATGTTTGGGTACGTATTCCGAGAATGGGGTGTTACAAACTATCCACCTTACAAAAATTTTGTCCTTAAAATTTCGATAAGGGGAAAAATGGGAGAGAAGGGGTGAGGGATTACCAACTCAAGTTACGAAACGGTGTAGATAACGCTCTCGGATAATGTCTTCCCGTTCCCAAGTCGCTTCCCCGGTGGTATGCCTGTTCCATGATACTAATACCAATGGGATGGCCTTATTCCTCAAGGTCTTAACGCTTCTGTCCAGTATGGCCATTGGTTGCTCTGTATACGACAAGTCCGGCTGGAGTTCCAACTTTGAGTGATCCAGCACGTGACTCTCATCCCTGACAATACCTTCTGAGCTGAGATGCATGAAATACATCGTGGACTCCTTCCAGAGACGGTGGTTGGGCTAATCTGTAGGCCACATCTCCTACATGTTCTAGAATCTCAAAAGGGTCGGTGAACTTTGGACTCAGCTTCCCGCAGACACCCTATCTGACCACTCCATTAGTTGGAGATATCTTCAAAAATACAACTAGATCCCTAAGCATGTGCAATGCACGTGCAATAAAACCCTTATATATTCCTAAAATATGAGTTCATTACTATCGTCTCATAGCAAATAAAAATCACTCACAATTTCTAAAGCAACATATTCAAACAACTCCAATAGAAAGGTAGTAGTCTTGTAGTACTTCCATATCATATCTTGTTAAGACATGAGGCCGTGAAATGGACGTGAAACAATTCCATTGCAGTTGTAAAACCCACTAAAGAATTTGAATTATCATAGTAGATAATAGAAATTTGATCCAAAAAATGATGCAAAAGTCCACATTCATAGCTTGACTACTGCACCATCTTTTCTCTCTGGTTGAAATCTTGGGTTGTATGCATCCTAGACCAAAATTCTGGTTCATGTTCAGAACTGCCCAATGTGTTGGTGGTGGATATGTACTCGGATGTGATTGTCAATCCAAAGACAGATTCTTCATTTGTAATTAGGTTTGCTTTATGTTTTGTCTATATCCCTTTTGCCATGATCACTTGTAAAATTCCAGGTATCAACTAATAAAATCTCCAAACATAAGGAAAAAACAAAGACTCCACAATTCTTAAAACAGATGTAATATACAATTCTTCAAACATATGTCAGTAAGTTTCATGAACATAATGAATAAAGAGAAAAACAGATGTTAACAAGTTATATGAAGTGTATCATTTCATTGAAGCTATCAAAGTATTACTGTTTTTGGGTAATCTTTTATTCTTCCATCTCATAGATAATGTCACAATGAGTAGAAATCTGTATGGTCCTAGAGCATCCATATAGCAAAATCTCGCGATAATCTATATTGGAGAAAATTCAACATATCTACAATGGTGCTATGAATTTTACCATGGTTTGTTTTGGTGACTCGAGAAGCCAGAAAAATTCAGCATGTCCAGTGCCTCTCTAATGAGAAGCTAATTGTTCCTTTCAGTTTTGTCCTCGTCAATCCACAGTTGAGCCTGGAGCTTAGCAGCACCCTTCATCAATAATTCAACCCCCCTCCTCTAACAATTACATTGTCAGAGGAGTAGGCACCCTCTTTCAAATAAATGGCACTACCAATATACGAATTATAGCATAAGAATTGCAATTGTTCAAAGTTTCTGCAGATTCGTGAAGCCTGAACTTTGCTTCTGATGAGCTTTCCATCATTACGCTCAGACTTTTTAGATCGCCATTCTGTGTAAAGATCAAATTGTCAAATGCCAGAACCTAAATCTGCACAGTTACCCCACTTCCATTGAAAGCATTCAACTTCACTTTGGATTGAAGAGCCAAAGGTGTCTGATTCCCTTAAACAACTGCTAATAACTTCCTCCGGCCTCAAATTGCCATGTTCTCTGCAAGAGATAATTAGAATTTTCTGTTCAGCTGCATCTAGTTGCATATCAAATCCTTAATCATCTCAACTTCAGCGCAATCTAAGAGCTCTACCGAACACCTGTAATGTTTGGTATGAGGCGATGTCTCATATCTGTCACTCATATATCAAAAAAACCTCAAGCCATCTTCTACCATTTCCTCTCATACACAAGCACATAGCACGCCTAGAAGGGTGATCTCATCTGGTCTAACATTCTGCTTCTCCATCTCCCTGAAAAGCATTACTGCCTCTCTCCCGCATCCATGCCACCCAGGATCGTGATCATGGAGTTCCAAGTTGCCAGACTTCTCACTGGCATTTGATCAAAAATTCTCACTGCATCCTCCAAGCTCCCACATTTGCTATGCATGAGTGCCAGCTCGAGCACCCCATTCTCATGCGCAAACTCATGAACTGACCGACCCGGAGACAAGCTCCCAAGCTCCGTGCAAGCAATCGGCAGAGCAACCAGCATAAACTCATTCGGCCTGACATTCTCCTCCAGCATTCTCCAGAACAGCTCAAACGCATCATCTGGCCTCTCATTCCCTGCACACCCATCGATCATCACCGTCCACGACACCACGTTCCTCACGGGCATTTTCTCAAACAACAGTCACGCTTCCTCCAGCTCGCCGCACTGGGGAAGCTCAGATAGCAGGGTTCCTCACGCGCATTTTGTCGAACACCCTGCGGCCACACTCCGCGCTCCAGCATGCGATGTAGTAGCGCAAGAGCGTGTTCAGAAGGTGCAAATCGTCTGCAGAGGCCGGCTTAGATCGCAAAGCCGTGGACCGCTCTGCCCAATTTGTTGTACTGCGGGACGGAGGAAAGCGCGTTGGTCACGAAAGTGAGGGTGAACTTGTCAGGGCGGGCGGCGGAGCGGAGCATGCGGTTGAAGAGGAGGAGGGCGGGCAGAAAGGAGGAATGGGTGGAGTGGGCCCGGTGCGGAGGCTCCAGGCGGAGGCGGAAGGGGGATCGGGGAGGAGGGAGAAGTCGGCGGAGGTGAGAGGGAGGCGGCGGTGGCAGGAGTATAGGCTGGGGACGGCGGCGGTGAGGCTGGAGCGGAGGATGCGGGCATGGATCTGCTTGCTGTAGTGGAGGGATTTGGGTGTGATGAATAAAGTATGGAGGAGAGAAATTGATGAGCTTTTAAACGAGCCTGCGATGTGGGCCTTATGATGGGCTTTTGGGCTGACCGAGTTTCTCGAACTGGGCTTGGATACACATGGATGGGCTCATATAGGTTTAAGGCTTAACCCTACAGAGAGGTGCAAATTATTAAATACTTGTGAAGACTATAGGTTTTATAGAACATCTGTATTACAATAAAGAAAAACGAGAAAACAAAAATATTCATACCAGGCTTTTTCAAACTATGAGATGAAATTATCTCAAACTTGTGGTAACTTAACTTTTATTTGTAGTATTGTTTTTGATATCTTATCTTAGAATTTATTATCTAGGGAATCACTTTCTCAAAGTCTGTGACGTATGATCATCATCCTAATTATATGTCCTCTCGAACAATTTAGATTATTCTTGGCCTGATAAATTTTTAATCTCTCTTCTTCTTCTTTTTCTTTTTTTTTTAATGGCGAGGGGAGCTGATGTTGGTGATCCCGTACACAAGACTTTTAAAGGACTTGAGGCATCATCCCAAAAGACTAGCGTTCTAAGTGAAGTTGTCCAAATTCTTATATGTCTAAGACCATCTCCATACCTAGCTAACGTAGGACTATTTGTTCCACTCATATCTCAACAATTACAGCCTCCATCTCTTAGCAAAATGGCTCTTGATGAGAGCTTCTCTCACTATAGAAGGACATAGATTTGTTTGCGGCAAACATAAGGGCACTGAGATGTTTGCTCTCCTCTTTAGTCATAATTTGCACCCCACTAACACCTGCGATGTCTTCCTGCGCATGATCTAAAATATTGCTAGTATTTTTTTTTTTTTTTTTTTTTTTTTTTGGGGGGGGGGGGGGGGGGGGTTGGTACACGTGACCGATGACGCTTTGGACCCTGATTTTGGCCTACAGCCGGCTCGTCTGCTGCTACAGATAAGCTGCTTTTTTGTATCTGGAGGGCATTCATACTCCGCTAGTTTATTATTTTGTATTTTTGTGCTCCTCTTGCACCTGCGAGTGCTGTAAAGTCTTTAAGCTCGGGAAGATAGACAGTATACTTTAGATGTTTCTACTTGGGTGTTTTTATTAAAAGCTTATTAATGAAACAAGGGGACTTAACGGTCACCGTTTACTCTAAAAAAAAAAAAAAAAACCCTCGGGGTTTGATTTTTTGTGTTTGATCATTTTTCAAACGGTCTATTTATATTCTGGATGTGAACATTTAAATTACGATGCCAATGAATATGTTTCATTTGCTGAAAAAAAAAAAATCTATGGATTGTGTGGATAATTTAATTAAATGGTGTGCTAGCTTAGTGCACATTGGGCGTAATCGGGGTGACTAGTTAGCTCGTAGTGGACAGCATGGTACTTCATAGGCAACCTACAAGAAAATTGTTTTAGAAAGCAAATCTCTGGTTCTCTCTGCATTAGCCGAGTCCCTCAGATACACGTGACCCATTAAACTCGAAGGTAAGGACTTAGAGCTCCTTCATGCATCATATTCATGGATAACTATGCACAACGCAATCAAGTCTAGTTGATCTCCCACAAGTTGAAAGCACTTGGATGCTTTAGATGATACTTGAGTAAGATCGAGATCACTTCGATAAATTGTTGAAGAGAAGATGATCATGATCACACAGTTGAGTATTCCATGCAGCCTACAACAAAATAATATGGTGGGGAGAAGAAAATAACTCTTATAAATGATGTGCATATTGATATGCTGTTCAGAGCATTGTACAAAGTATGTGATCATCGGTTAAAAAAAAGGACTTGAAGCATGCAGCATGTCTTTTGATGATGTAGTATCACCATCAAAAAGGAATCTCAAAGAACTCTAAAAATCATGGTGGAGTATTATTGTCATCACTTTCAGAAAAAAGGGGAAGCGTTCATGGTGGCATCACATGATCACACGAATCAAAGATTGTGCAAGAGGATATATGTCTCTCGCCCCTTGTGCGAAGGCTTGATGACAAGGAAGAAATTGAATATGCATGGATAAACCAAGTTTGGGACATTGTCGGCCACTCTGGAGGCTGCAAGTTTCCTGTTGGGAATAAATGGTATTCAAGATCAAGTGCAAGGTGAATGGATCAAGTGGTAGGTATAAGATATATCTTGTCGAAAAAGCATACACCAAAAAAGAGAGGGTAGGCTATGAGATATCTTTTTCCCCACTATTCACCTTTGCTCACATTTTTCATATGGATACTGTGTTGAAG